>CM040402.1:120393418-120580918 GCA_022702515.1 Ilyophis sp. 1 JC-2022
GTGACTTACTTGACGTGGTTGTCAGTGAGTTGTTTGAGGATTTGGCAGAAGATCTCATCTTTCAGTGGTTCCGCCTTCAAAGTCCCTTCAAATATCTGGTCAGTGAGCTCGTTGACAGAGCGCGTTCGCTTGGACGGGTAATCGCCCATGTACTTCATTATAGGTGGAGGAGGAGTCAAGGAGGCGCATACAAAGAGGTGAAAGATTCAGGATAGCACATTACTACACTCACCCCCTCATTAAATATTTGGAGCTGACAGGGCCGCCGCGGTGGTACAACGGTAAGAGTTGTACTCCGAGGATCGGGGTTCGCGCCCCGGACCTGCCAGTTCCGAGCATGGCCGGTGCCCTGTGGGAGCAGCAATTGGCGGCTGCTTCCGGGTGGGGGGAGGGGCTCGGAGAGAATCGCTGCGCACAAAAAGGCCCTGGGCGAGTTGGAATCACGGTCAGGAGCTCGAGGAGTCGCGCCCTGTAGAGGACGTGGCGGCCTCTTTCCTACTACCGGCTGACAGGGTTGTATAGCGGTGGTTATCTAGCGGTTGCTACATGGGGGGAATTGAATTAGAATAGGGTTTCAATTGGCTACTAAATTGGGAGAAAAATGGGAAAAAATCAGAAACAAAAATGTAAAGAAAATATATATATTTGGAGCTGGGAATACAGATTAATCGCTGGATTAACACTGTTAGGACATGTACACATTATTTTGGCATTCCATGTCTAAGTCAAAGTGAGTTTGGCATGAAGCATTAGCTGAACGCGACCGCTGAACGAAATGTGAACACAAGTATGTTTGTTGTGTCTTCTGGTGTCTAAGAGAGTGTTCGTCTGTTTTGAATGTAAAACTCCTGAAGAGATATTTTTGAGTGACAATTGTTGCTAAAAAAGTTGCACTGTCCATTTTCTAGACATTGTCAGACAGTAGAGGGTTCATGGCCCCATTATTTATTGTTGAAATGGTTAAAATGCGTCTATGAGGAGATGATTTAAGTTGGATGGGAAGGCTCTCTCGATGAGAAGGATATCGATGAAGGCCATGCAGGCCTCTTGGGAAAGTTCCTCATGGTTGAGCACCTTCTTCAGCAGTGGCTGCTTGATGGGCTCTCTGGTGCAGGACCACAGCTTGTCCTTCCCCCGGTTCTTCGTGACCATCACCCGACTCAGTGTGTGCTTTGGAGGAGGCCTGAAGGGAGGAGGGAGGAGAGAGAGAGAGGGGGGGGGAGAGGGAGAGACAGAAAGAGATATTGGTCTGTTATTACTCTGTTTATCGAATGTTTCATGTTGCTTGCCATGCTTTGGCAATACAAATGCAAATTTTGTCATGCCAATAAAGCACTTTGAATTTGAATTCGAGAGACACAAAGAGAAAGAGAGAGATATTTTATGTCCCCTTTATTTAAACAAGTAGTATACAAAAGTATTTACAGAAAAACAAAAAAATACAATAACCGTCAATCCATAACAATGTACCTAAAATAAGCTAAAAAGGGACAAAAAGCCAATAATGAATAAAAATAAATAAAACCATGAGAAAAACCAATATAAAACTGTCAAACCATCAGAATACAGACTTCCAGTAAAACAATATGATCTTACAAAAAAGAGAGATGAGAGAGAGATAGTGTAAAAAAGAGGTGTGCGGAGAGGAGCGTAGAGATTTGAAGAGGCTGATGTAACAAGGGTACTGAAGACAGGGGGATGCTGGGTACTGAAGACAGGGGGATGCTGGGTACTGAAGACAGGGGGATGCTGGGTACTGAAGACAGGGGGATGCTGGGTACTGAAGACAGGGGGATGCTGGGTACCTGAAGTAGTCGTAGGAAAACTCCTCCAGAGTGTACGGCTTCACCCTCTCCTCACTCTCCGTCAGCGTCAAATGAGACATACGGATGGACTCCTGCCGTTGGTCTGGAGTCATGGTAACCAAAGCCTTGAACACAAAGAGAGAGAGAGGGGGGAGAGGGAGAGAGAGAGAGAGATTGCATCTGGGCAACAGGGAATGGTACATCAATACACATGCAATGACTGATTCCTGACTTTGCTTCTTTAAACTGTAAACTACGTGATAGGTGCCATGTTACAGCTCTGGGTCGCTGTACTAAATGTGTGAGGTTTGAGACAGAGAGGAGATAGAATGCCATGCTGTAAAGCTGGGGTTTTCAACCTTTTCTGATCCACCCAGGCTCAAAAATATCCAGACCCCCATCATAAGTTAAAAAAAGATTATATTTAAAAAATGTTTTACATTTTTAAATATTTTCCCAAACGTATATATATATTGAGACATTGCATATAATGTCTGGTCAGGAACCCCCTGCAGTACCTTCAGGAACCCCTAGGGGTCCATGGACCCATGTTGTATCAGCATGTGAAGGGCCACTTACTACAATGTCGGGCTGGGGTCTGGTTACTGAGGGCAGCACGTAGACGCAGTCGGCTGGGAAGTCTCCCCTCTGTTTGGTCCTGTCGTTGATGCCATGCGCCCATCCGGAATTCATCACCTGCTCCCCAGTTTCCTGGTCCAGGAGGATGAGGTCACCCTTTGCAAAGCTCAGGAAGGTGGAGTCCTCCCCAGCTGAAACAGTCAGGAAGAATAAAACAATCAGGAATATTAAAATAGAAAGAACAAAACAGTCAGGAAGGTTGAACAGACGATTCGTCTCTTACTGTGACACAAGGTTCTGGTGAGATCACACGGTTACATTTTCTGTTTTTTAATTTAAATTTTCATTTATTGAAATTGCACCTCTTCACTGAAACCATTTCACAAAACGGGCTTAAGAAGTTAGCCGGCTAACTTTAGCACATATTTTGAATTAACCCAGGCTCTCATCCAATCAGATGTCATTCAAAATATTTACAAAAGTTAACCGGCTAACTCCTTAGTCCCGCTTCGTAAAATAACCCCAGTACTGGCACTATCAGGATTGCATTTGAGAGTCACAGCAAACTTTTGAACACTAATCTGCTCTCACTTGGATTGGGGTTGTCCTGCAGGGCCACGACGAACTTTGACCTCCCCCTCAGCCCCTCCAGGAAGGTGACGACCAGGTCACGGATGTCCTCGGAGTTGTTGGAGGTGAAGGTGTACTCATCGCCCTTGATAGTGGCCAGTGTGAAGCTCTGTCCCTGCAGTTTACCTCCTCTGTAATGATAATGTGTGGCACTGGTTACAGCATGGACATTCAAATCTGGCCCTCGAATCCAAATCCTGGCCCTCGAATCCAAATCCCGCCCTGGTTTTCTTTCCTCCAGGTAATTAACTAAACAAGTAGTGCTCCTGATTGGCCTGACTGTCTTCACACCTGACTCCCAGGCAAAGCGAGGGTGGAAAACCTGCAGTTCTCTACTCTCAAGGACCACAATTTGAATAACAGGGGGTTAACAGGGTAGAATCCTTATTGACACACTCTTATTGTCATTACATGCTCTCTGCACTTCCTGTTTGCAGCGGATAACTGATGTTTTTTCTCTGGTGGCTAAATTAAAATCTCTCTAGATTTACTATGATGACATCAGAATGTCACATAAATGCAACACAGTATTCAGAGGTTATGAGTATGACTGTCATCATGACAAAAATTACGATGAGGAAAATGGCTGCATTGCTACTGTATATAGCTACTTTAATTAATATTCATGATCAGTCAGACCTTGAATCTGAATGACTGGCAGCAAAAAGATCTTTACATATTCTAAACAGTGGTAAAAAAAAAAAAAAGATCTAAAACAATGGTCTCACTGCTAATGAATATGCATAAGCAGTAAAGCACAAGCCGTCACTCCTGCAACACTCTTCCGTCTCAGTAATTCAGCGCCATGTGTTGTCAGCACAAAGCTCTTGAGTCATAGGAAATACTGGCCAGGTACCTGCTGCTGGACACTCCAGTGATTTCTGGGAAAGAGAGTTCCAGCAGGACCTGTTCCTGTTCATCCACAAAGTAAACTCCTGTCCAGTTCACAGCCACAATGACTTCATTCTTTGGCAAGCTGGGACCTACGCAGAAAGAGGAAGCGGCGAAGGTTTTGACAAAACGGAAGGAAGTTGTGACCTGGAGCAGAGTAAATGGCCTCACGAGTACGACACACACACCTGAGTACGGCACACACACACACCTGAAAACCTGAAGGCCTCGTAAAAACGGGAAAAGAGCAAAGGCCACTTATACCGAGCGAAGTCCACCACTTCCTCCTTGACCTTCTGCGGCTCCATCCTCTTCTGTGTGTAGATTCCCTGTAATGGGGAAGAGGGGAATTGAATGTGGGAAGAAGTAAATGTGTAAAATTGGTTAGGAAACGAGAAAACGGGGAAACGGTAGGAGGGGGGAAAAACAGATGAATCTGCCTGGCCATAACAGACTCTGCATCCCAGAGGCTTTGCCTGAGTAAACTGCAGCCATCAAATCACTGAGCTGCCAGGTAATTTTAGAGCCTTATCTCTGGAAAACACACGGCGGGAAGTACGAGTCAAGCTATGTACTCCATTGGGAAAGCCATGCAGTCTCGATGATGAAGTGAGATGGAGATGCGGTTTGTTGAGGTGTGTAGCGGGACGGCTGGCGCCCTCTGCACGGCTGCGATTGGACCGTACCTTTTTGTGCGCGGCCATGATGAACTGGGCCCACTTCTCCACGGTCCTGGAGGAGTTGACTTCGCGGTCGGGGATGTAGGAGGGGATGAGGCTGAGGAGGCGCTCTATAAGGATCTCTGATCCGTAGTCCACGTAGTACTGCTGCGAGGCCAACTCCGCCAGGTCCTCCTCCTTAGCAAATTAACATCATTAAAGAAGGCAATGCATGCTCTTCTTCTGTGGTACACAGTCTGTCCTAATGTTATAATGAGTTATAGTGTCTCTTCACTTGCACTGGTGCTGAAGGGAGGACATAGCAGACAAACAATTAAGGCTGAGACTGGATGGCCAACCTATCAACCCACCCCGCCCCGCCCCGCCCTGCTCCGCCCCGCCCTCACCCTATCACAGCGGTACTCCCCGAACTTGACCCCGCGCACGATCTGCTGGTAAATGAGGTTGGTGGCCACATTGTCGTCGGCGGGGTGGTGCCAGGGGGTGAAGATCTCCTTGCGGAAGAACAGCCTCCAGGGGGCGTTCCGCTCCTGCGCCCCCTGCTCCTTGGCGTACTGCTCGCACTGCGACACCGCGTCCATCACGTGGTCGTTCCCGCTGCCCAGAGAGGACACCTGCCAGGTACATGAGTAGGGTAGCCATAGGGATCACCATAGAAACGCAGTAGAGAGGGTTAAGTGGGTACTACTCTAACTGTGTAGGGTGTGGTCGGGTTTTTACGACGCTGGCCAAGGTGTTTTTGAGTTTAAATACCCGCTGGCATAAGGGCAATGTGTTAGTTCTCAAATCCACTTACAGATGAATGAAATCATTTCAAATTGATTGACAGTTTTATGAAATTGAAAAGCTGTAGCTATAAGCATAGTGGCACAGGATTGCAGATTAAAAGGTGGCAGTAATACTTATGAAATGACAGTAATGAACGGCAGGATGAACAGAGCAGAGTTTTAATGAGGGCGTTAATGAAGTTAAGATTAATTAAGAATGACGGCGCAGTGAGGCTCTGGTTCTCCTGTACCTTGTCGAACAGGGCGATGTAGAGGGAGAAGCCGAAGCGGTCTCTCAGGCTGATTTTGTCGGACAGGGCATTGCACAGCTCCTTGGCCGTGGTGGCCGAGTCTGTCAGGAGGGTCTTGGTTGTGCCGTCCATGAAGGTCACCGGCAACATGATGGGTTTCTTAGACTTTGTGGCCTGAGTGCAAAAGCAAAAGCAAAAAGTCGAGTATTCAGTATTCAAACCCAGTTTCTCCTTTCTCTATAGCAGCTGTAGGCAAACCTGGTCCTGGAGTGCTGGTGCCGTTTCTGGTTTTTGTTCCATCTGAGCTTGATCACAAGAGGTTGATGGGTAATGTAAAAGTCTGAGCCTGAATATTCTCAATGGTGAAACTGCTGAGTGTCTCCAGCACATTGGATCTGCAATTCATTATTACACCTGATTAACTAACATGAACCCAGTTATGTAGTTATCGTTTTGGATGGAGCAAAAACCAGGACCATCTCTGGCACTCCAGGACCAGGGTTGCCTACCCATGCTCTATGATCTATGTCAGTGGTCTCCAACACTGTTCCTGGAGATCTTCACAACCCTACAACCCTAATTTGGCACACTTGATCCTACTAATTAGCAGTTCAATGAGATGCCCAGCTGTTGAATGAAATGTGCTTTGTTAGGGTTTTGAGTGAAAACGTACAGGATGGTAGAACTCAAGGAACAGGGTTGGGGACCACTGATCTATGTGATCAACCTCATACAGTGTACCCCTGGCAGAAGGGACATAAGAGAAAGGAAGGATGTTTGGGATCTGGGGAGTAGTATCCGAGGGGGAGTGTGAAGTGGGCCGTTGTACCTGGAGCTCCAGCCAGGATGGGGGCTGTGTCCTTGTCCCATTCACGAAGGTCCTCCTCAGACGCTCCTCGCAGTAAGGGGCGTAACCAGGGGGCCCGCCATTAATGTAGTTCCTCAAATACTGCAGGGTACAAGAGACCAGAGAGCGGGAGTTGCTATGGAATCCACAGTTACTATAGAATCACCAAGAAAAACTAATGGTAACGATTTTGAGGCACCTTACAACCTTTATTGGATCATTGAAAGACATTAGGACACAGCATGTTTCAGTTTCTTCACAGAAAATCATCGAGTCGTCGTTCACAAAGGAAATGTAGTAACACACAGGGAACCTCTATGTATAAGTCTTACCTTTACAAACTTTTCAGACGGGGCGAAGCAGCCCACGCAGAGTGAGATGAGAATCCAGCCGCGGGCGTGGCTGCTCTTGGACGGGTTCTGGTTAAGCTGCTTACAGATCTGACAGTAAATCTCATCTCTGGGCAACAAAAAAAGAACAGCTCTCAATGCAGTACTATTGAAACTTCATTTGAATTTATCACGGCAAAGGTCAATAAAAATCTAGCGCTGGTATTCATCTACTTTACTATCTCCGATAATATGACGATGAGTGGGCAAGTCTATTATACCTATAGCAGAACGAGGACCACTTCTGAGATGTTTATTAAAAAGATGTCTGTTACAGAACAGTTCCCTGATATCTGCAGTAATATGCTGGTGAAAGATCTCAGATTTCTATAGCAGTAAAGGGGAGAAACTGCTCTGGAATGTTTGCAGTAGTCAGAAAACACTACTGGAATTATAGAATTTGCATTTAAGAGACTCTGTAGATGCACAAAGGAATAAATAGCTTTGGGATATCTATAGTAGAGGAGGTTCAAATGTCACCTGAGGGCAGGCCGGAGAATGCCATTGCCGATGATAAAGTGCAGCTTCTCCAGGTTGGAGGTTGGACGATCCTCCAGCATGCTGTTCCCATGCATGGAGTATTCACCGTCGTTAAGACGCTTGGCGACCTGGAGTCCAACAGGAAACGTGTCATTCTCCCACTACAGGGACTTCCATCCAAGTCCCTTGGCTTTAAATATCTTCAGAACTAACCTCTTAGAATTTTTTTTTTGGGTACACAAAATGGCAATTCTTGAAATGCCCACCATGAATAAGCTATTTTCTTATAAATAATATTTGATAACTGATCTAGCCTTAATTCATTTTGAGCATAGATCACTCACATTTACCTTCAACCATAGAACATTTGTGCATGGGTTTTTGATACCCACCACCACACACTGCCAACTTTTATTACAACTAGCATTCGTGACACAGGACTCATTAAACTGCGTTGTAATTTTTTAGGCCGCTTGCACTGCATGCTGGGAGTTGTGAACGCCCACACACTCACCTCCTCCGTAATCTTTGACTTCTTCTTAAGAGTGAGGGACACTAGCTTGTGACGCACACTGCTCTTCTTGTAACTGTCACTGTGAACACTCTGTAAGGGGGAGCACATCGAGGACAGCTCATAAATCATGCTTAATGTTGAGTTATAATGGGTCATAATGTTATAAGGAGTTATAATGGGTCATAATGTTATAATGAGTTATATTATCAGACAAATGTCAGGTCTGCTCATTTCCGGTGAGAGAACCCCAGTGGGCCAGTGATTTAGTGGTCGTTTTAGAGTGTGAATGAGTTAGCTTGTTTTAGTGAAAACATGATTTATTTAAAAAACTTCATACATACTAGGTTTTTATAGTGCACACTGGATAATATAGTGCGTCACACGCATGGCTTTGCAAGACTGCTTAGTGCACTGTGAGTGTCCATGCTCTACACATCCTTTGTCACTAAGGTCACCAGATGTATGAAGCTTACGAATACTAATCTAAAGGTAAATACTAAGTTATTTAACATTAGAACAAACACGTGAGAACTGACTTAAATATGCATCTATACAAGACTCTAAATATGACACAAATAGCCACACATATAATCCATTGCACGCATTTAATTTTGGGCAATGTCTGATGTCATCATGATTGTGATTGATGATGACATCACTGTGTGACATCACTGTGAGGGTAGGGGGTCCTCAGATTGGGGATCTATTCCTGGGGGTGGGGGGGGTGTCGTCTCCTTTTTGGGGTGCCCGTCCTCACCTCACCCTCCCCCTGCAGGGCCTGCAGTTCTCTCTTGTAGGTCTTCTTTCCGAGTGTCTCGTAGATCTTGGTCATGACCGGGATCTTCTCGCTGCCGTCACTGATGGCCGTGTGGTACTTGGGCTCGGGTAGATCTCCCATGAACCTCAGTATTGTGATCCATACGGCCAGGGCAGCCTGCGATGGATGAGCAGAGGTGGAAAGTCCAGGGGTCAGAAAGTAAAATGAGTGCGTTAGTGAGTAGCAGAAAGAGTAAAGAAGGTCTTTTGGCTTTTAAAGTCTAATTTATTCTCCAGTAACAGTGGCTTGTGAGAGGTATTTACAGACATGACAGAATGGGGAAAAAGCAAAAACTACTCATTATTAAGTGTACTCATTATTGTATGGAATGCCAATAAAGGCAGTTTGAATTTGAAATTTTGAATTTGAGAGCAACGGAATTAAGACCCGAAGTGTGCAGCTACAAGGACCAGAGGTGAAAGCAGGGGATTCCAGAGGTGAATGTTATGGGTTCTAAAGCAAGGTGAGGTTCTATTGCTGTTGAGTGAAGTTAAGTTGCAGGCAAACAGGTGTAGACCAAGGTTAGAATTTACTAAATGATAAAAAATCGCAGTGCGGAATACTGGGGGTCATGTGACACCTACCAGCTGATCGCCCTCATCCTCGTGGAAGAGCAGTGGCTGCTTGAGCGGCCGGCGGATGTAGGTGTGTGTGGTGGTGCCCTGGAAGTAGGTGGCAGCAAACTTGGCGAACTTGTACTCAGAGAGGTCCTCCTCGTCTTCTTCAGGTAGAGGAAGGGCCTCATCCAGGTCTTCCTCCTCCACCTCCTTCCGAGTACGCTCCAGATCCTGTTACATACACACACACACACACACACGCACATACACATGGACGTACACACATGCACACACAGACACAAACGCATGCACACACACACACACACACACACACACACACATAGATGTGTGAACACATATTCCGAGGAAGACACACACAGAGGACGGACAAACACACAGAATAACACAGGTGCCCGTTACACATGTACCCACACACACACACACACACACACACACACAGATCAGGCTCACTCATTACCTCAAACCCAGCCGGTGCCTGGCCCTCCTGCCCGGGGAAGGAGTTGGTGGTGCCCAGGAAGCCGAACATCTTGTCCACCATGTCGGAGTCGTTGACGGGCTCGTGCCGCGCCTTCTCCATCTGCTCCACCATCTCCTTCTTCCTGCGCGCCTCCTCGCGCTCCTTATTCTCGCGTTCGGCGTCCTCGCGGGCCAGCTGCGCCAGACGCTCCTGGTGCATCTTCTCCGCCTCGGCCTTGGCCTTCTTAGCACTCATCTGGTTTCGCAGCCTCTGCTCCTCCGCCAAACGCATCTTCTCCGCCTCCAGGCGCCGCCGGTACTGGGGTACGGGTCAAACAAAAGGCTAATGCTAATGCTAACACCTTTATTCACATGCTCTAGTAAATACTGCGGTCAAACAAAAGGCTAATGCTAATGCTAACACCTTTATTCACATGCTCTAGTAAATACTGCGGTCAAACAAAAGGCTAATGCTAATGCAAACACCTTTATTCACACGCTCTAGTAAATACTGCGGTCAAACAAAAGGCTAATGCTAATGCTAACACCTTTATTCACATGCTCTAGTAAATACTGCAGTCAAACAAAAGGCTAATGCTAATGCTAACACCTTTATTCACACGCTCTAGTAAATACTGCGGTCAAACAAAAGGCTAATGCTAATGCTAACACCTTTATTCACACGCTCTAGTAAACTACCCTACAGGCAGCAGTGTGGTATAATTGTGAGGCATTTGGGCTTGTAAATCCAGGTTGTGGATTTGATTCCCAGGTAGAGCACTGCTGTTGTGCCCTTGATATTGCTTCAGTAAGGGATCCAGCTGTATAAATGGATTGAATGTAAATAATGTGAGCTTTATAAGTCACTCTCGATACGAGCAACTGCTAAATACTACTGTAAACACTACTTGGTCAATGTTGCATGTCTGTGCACATGCTTGCTTCTGTGCTTGTGTGTCTCAGTGTGTGTATGCATGTATGTGTGTGTGTGTGTGTGTGTGTGTGTGTGTGTGCCTCACCTCCCCTTTGAGTCTCTTGTACAGCCTCCTGGAGATCATGCCGCGGGCGTAGGCCTGGATGGTGATGACGGCCCACAGGCGGTGTCGGAAGGCCCGTCGCACCAGGAAGCCCCGGCAGCGAGCCTGGAAGTGCTTGATGCGCTGCCGGGCCACGTGGTACGTAGTGTACAGCTTACGGGACCGGTACAGGGCCTGCAGCCTGGAGAACCCTGCCCGCATCTATACAGGCACATTTTAACAGGGTTTGGGTCAATCACGAGCTTACGAGTCTAACTGTCTGTCATCACAGAAAATTATAATCACACAGTGCAGGTACAGCCTGCGAAAAAATCATATACATCAAAATTATCATTTAACATTTCCATTTAACATTAGTTTTGAAACATTGCAGTAAAAAAAGCTTGTTAATCATTGTCCACAACCATAGAGAGAAAGGTGCTCACAGCGCTATAGTTCTTCCGACATTGGAAGCCTCTCCATGTCTTTTGGATGAGCATGGCCGATTTCCTCATCTTGACGAAGTTGGACCTGTGAGAAGTTTGTTACCATTACCTTGTGAATCAACATGCAGAACATACAACTGCTGTTTGTATTCCCAATAAACATACAGCTTTTTAAAACAAAAAAACACATTTAAAAAATATTGAATTATTACACATTACATTGACAATCAATTACAATCACTTAGCAGACACCCTTGTCCCGATGGACTTATAAAAGATCAAACATCAATGAATACCGTAAGCAAAATAAAATATCATTAAATACATAACCTATAACTTTAAAAGGAATTAAAAAAGAAAAAGATTCTGAGAAAATGAAGAGGGTGACACTATGGTGCTGTCCAGGGTGAGTGAAATGTAATTTCTAGCCAAATTGAGCTTCCAGTGATCGTTTGCCATCTGGAACGAGGTGTCTTGTAAGCAAGCTGAAATGGCAGCAGGCCGCTAGTGTAGATTTAAAATGCACTGGACAAAAAAACCCAGAACTGGAATAAAAAAATCTTAATAAACTAATTCAAATTCATAACAACTAACGAAAGACTAAGGTAATGCATTGGAATTAATCTGTTTCAGACAGACTGTATGGAGACAGCACTGTAAACTCATATATCTGTCTCCAAGCCTCCGAGACCTCAAGCTACGCACTGTGGAATGAATGCAGAGCCACGATTTGCTAATATCCTGTGGCTGCTGTGATTGGTGGTTGGAATGTTCTAATAAAGACACTGCCCATTGTGGTAGATGATGTCATCGGAAACGTCCCTGTTCTATTGCAGCTCTACTGCTGTTCTCACCTATCCTTGTAGCCCCGCACCACCTTCTGGATGAGAATTACTTTGTCAGTGATGGCTTTGTCCCTCTCAATCTCCAGCAGCATGTCGTGGTGATCCTGAGAGAAACAAACGTGACATTTTATAAGCGAAAGCCATTGTCAAAGTCAGAGTACACTGAAAGTTCTGCTTTACCATGTCAGATGATAATAATACATTAATGATATGTACTGTATATGACTATTCTTTTTAAATTATCTGAAATACTGGAAAAGAGCCCAGTAAAAGATCTTCAATGACTCAAATGGAAAAACAGTCCAAACATTTTTGTCCAGTTTTGATAAACCATAATTTTTCTTATAAATGCTTAGATATTTGCACTGTGACTTTTCTTGCAACAATTTAAAAGAAACAAAACTTTTCTCAAAATTGGTAAAAGTGAGCTGAGCGAGTTGGAAAAACACTCTTCAATTATATTTGTTAAAATTCCAAAAGGGTTTTGGATTTTTCTGCGGCCTTTTTGTGACCACAGATCCTAGTCTATTCCCATCCAGCACCCCCACCACCACCACACCCCCCAGTATCACCACTTCCTGTCAGGAAGTATTGACTTTGCTCTCTCTTTGGCCCCGCTGTGAGGGGCTTCCTGTTCCAGCATCTGGCCCACTCTGATAGAGAAATAACCACAACGATGGCGTGATGGACACGCTTTCCAGGAACTCATGACCTAGTTCCAAGGCCTTTTTTCCTTTAGTCAAACCCAAAACCAACTTTTCTCACAAGCTGACGATGTTGCTTTTGTTACGGTACACCCTGTGATTTCTTTTTTTTGTTGTTGCTGCTGTTATCATGTCCTCTGATGGGGGAAGCGCCTACGATCCAAGCACATTTGGGTGCAGGGGTTTTCACTTCAACCACACCTTTCTGTTATTCCAAACTCATTTTTAAAAGCTAGGGATTATTTGCTTATCAGCAGGTCTGCGAGCGCAATCATTGATTATTCACCTTGAGGAATATTTTCGTCTTTCCCATCTGCCAATCGTCGTCTCTTCCCAGCACAGCCTCTGCAATGCGCTCGCATGTCCCCCTGAGATCCTCCTGTCAACCAGCACAATACATCAAGTCAAATCAAATTTTATCAAGACGGCGCATTTCACACACAATTGTCACAATACACTTCACGGAAACCCCCCCCCCCCCCGCCCCCCCCACAAGAGCAAGCCCAGGGCGACAGCGAGAAGGAAAAACTCCCTGGATGGAGGAAGCCTTGGGAGGAACCAGACTCACAGGGGGAGCCCATCCTCCTCTGGTCGGTTACCACAACATGGGTTACGTACCTTCAGGTCACCCCAGTTCTGCCGCCCCCCCCCCCCCCAACTTCTCAGAAAGCTCCCCTAAACATCACAACCACGCCAAGGTAACCCAAAAAACAGAGTTACCTGCTTGTAGGCTGGTTTGACTCCGGGCATGAGGACTCGGTAGCGATCCACAAACTCCACAAACGTGTAGCGTATGGGGTATCCGGCACGGCGGATCCGAATGGTCTCCATCATGCCGGAGTACCGCAGCTGCCGGACACACAGCTCCCTGTCAAACAGCTACGTGGGAAAACACATCCGGAAAACACAAACAAAACAAAAACAAGAGAAGAGTGTATGTCAGAATAACACACCTGTACAATAACGAGCGCATTATTCTGGTTCTCATATCCCGCACACACAGGAACAACATTACACAGTTTTCTCAGCTATCCATCAACTCCAGAAAGACAGTGAATTGAGTACATTGCACAGGTACTACACTGCTCTCAACTACAATGTCATATAACAGTGGTCCCTGTTCCTAGAGATCTACCATCCTGTAGGCTTTCACTCCAACCCTAACAAAGCAGCACTCATTCACCAGCTAGAGCAGTGATCCCCAACCCTGTTCCTGGAGATCTACTGTCCTGTAGGCTTTCACTCCAACCCTAACAAAGCAGCACTCATTCACCAGCTAGAGCAGTGATCCCCAACCCTGTTCCTGGAGATCTACTGTCCTGTAGGCTTTCACTCCAACCCTAACAAAGCAGCGCTCATTCACCAGCTAGAGCAGTGATCCTCAACCCTGTTCCTGGAGATCTACTGTCCTGTAGGCTTTCACTCCAACCCTAACAAAGCAGCACTCATTCACCAGCTAGAGCAGTGATCCCCAACCCTGTTCCTGGAGATCTACTGTCCTGTAGGCTTTCACTCCAACCCTAACAAAGCAGCGCTCATTCAACAGCTAGAGATCGCATTGAGCCAGTAGAATCAGGTGTGCCAAATTAGGGTTGAAATGAAAACCTACAGGACAGTAGATCTCCAGGAACAGGGTTGGGGACCACTGTCAAAAAAAAATTCTGCAGTATCACCATGCAGGTACTGTACTTACCTCAGCCACCCTCTCGCCTTACAGTTTAGGGTATGTTCCCCACCCTTCCCTCTGAGCTGCGGCCCCCAAAACGGCCCCCCGCCCCCCCCTCAGCCAGGACGGCGCTATCGGCGGGACTCACCATGGGCTTCTTGTACTCATTGGGCTTGATGCAGCGCACGAAGAAGGGCTGGCACACACTGAGCGTCCTCATCAGCAGCTCCAGAGAGCGTTTGAACTGGCTGCTGAGCGTCGGGGAGCGCTTCCTCGTCTCCGCGCCCTGCGCTCGGAGAAAAAACAACAAACGGCGTGAGCGCGAGCGCTAACTCAGGAAGAGAGAGGGGGGAAAGGAGGAAGCCACGGGATCCTGTTTCAGTTCCCTGCTCTTTCCCTCCCCCCCTCCCTCACTCTCTCTATCCTCTACCCTCTCTTTTCTTTCACAGGAAACCGAGAAGAAGGTTTGCATTTAGAACGTTATCGTCCCCACAGGCGTATTATTAGACAGGCCAGAGAGCAGACGGTCCAAGGTGCTTCCCCTTCATCTTTAAAGGTCAGAGCTGTTTGGCTGAATCAAAGAGTCTTCATAGTGGGAGTGTTTTATTTCAGCAAAGCCAAAGTGTTGCTGATTCTAAACTGAAAAAGACAAATGTGACGTCCTTTTATATCTTTCACTTAAAACAGCATCAATTCTCAGTCGGGTCGATGTCTTTATTTTTCCACAAATTACAATGACAATACCAAACAATATCTGTGGCATATCCTTACAATAAACAGCCTTTAATTCTGCTTTCACCATAAAAATGCTAAGTACATTTACACAACACTGTAGAGTGTTAAGTAAATTTACTGTCCAAAATAAGCTGCAAATTACACTAAACTGTGACTACAAATTGCTAGCAGCTCAAAATTACCCTAAAGTAGCTCTTAATATAATCTCCTCAGCACACAGTGCATGTCGTGTAACAGGGAGACTGCCCAACTATCTCTCTCTTCCTGGTCTACCTGGAGAGGGCAGCAGTGTAGTATAATGAGTGGGGAACTGGGCTTGTAACCCAAACATTGCAGGTTCGATTCATAGGTAAGACACTGCCGTTGTACACTTAACCTGAATTGCTTCAGTATATATCCAGCTGTAGAAATGGATAGTATGTAAAATAGCGTAAGTCGCTCTGGATAAGAGCGTCTGCTAAATGCCAGTAGTGTAATGGAAAGACTGTGATGGCATGGCATGGTCTGGTGACCTCTGACACTCAGCGACCAGAACAATACTTTTCCTGAAAACTTGTGAACGGTCTACTCTAGCACTTCCCAAGCATCCTGGGGGGTCCCTATATGCGCTGGTTCTTCTTCCAACCACTTCCATGGCCAATTATTTCATGCAGAATGTGTGTTTGTTTTTAACAGAAAACAGGTTTGCTTTGCCATTATATGCCAATAAGAGCATTACTTATGAGTCGTCAACCAACTGAAATGGTCATTTGAAAATTATTTAAAATATTTATTGGATAGTCATTCTCAGCCCACATATTCTTGAATAATGAGGGGGGAGGTGCAATAAGGTTCTGATTAAAATGTATTATATACTACATATATTTATTATACTAATTAATAATTAAATTCTCATTTGGTTGGAACAATAACCAGCATAAAGAAAGGGCAACAGGACTGAATTTGGGAAGTCATGGTCTAATCTGTGCGTCATAACATAAACAACTACTGGAACCTATACGTCAGTGTGTGAGCTAAACCTACAGAAAAGCGCGGACTATTCAGAATCTCACACATACAGTATCTTAGATAGAGAAAAGTGCTACAATATCAACATGACAATCCTAGTTTAAAAAAATGGATGGAAAACACAATGGGATGGATACCCTTCTGTGCCAGAGACATCATCCAGACTTCAACGTGTAATTTCAGATGGTTTTAGGTTATTCCAATGAATAAGGGTTTTGAATAGGGTCAATCATTGGGAAGATATTCACCTTACAAAATGAGGTTATTTCGCACCCAGCACAGAAGAAAGAGAAACAGGAAGTGATGTCATGAATAATCAAGGTTCATGATTGGTGGTTATGGAATGGGGAGGTGCTTCCAGTGACATGATTATGATTATGCTGGGGAGAAGGGGGGGAGGGGCGTATTTTCTTTTACCTTTGGGGGAGGGGTACCAAGCACACCACCAGGCGAATAACCACACAGAAACTGAGGTGGTATTTCAGACAGAGAAACAGGAGAGAGAGGTAATGTTAGCCAAGCTAGCATTACAACGTGTGGCAATGAAGGGAGAGGAAATTCAGATTTAAAGAGGACACAGCCTAGGAAGACAAACCTGCATGCAACATTACGCGTAACCAAACCAAGCTTAGGTTGTAGTCTTGTATTAATATCCAAGCATAATGATTAGTCATAAGTGGTGATGACAGTAATTAAATCAGCCAATGCCACATGATTTGCCTGTTCAGTGCTTCGTCAGTGGGGTGTGAACATTCAATATAAGTACGTTACCATGGCAACATCAGCCTGAAAGATTTGCTTGATGAACTTGTTCTTGGAGGAGTGGACCAGCTGGATGATGTCACCATGAAGAGTGTCTCTGTTCTTCTCCAAGAAGCCTACAAAAATGGAGGGTTGACCATCCGTGGTTAATATGACTCAGAGCCTGTAAGTGAAGACAAATCTTACAGATGTTCCAGGGGGTAAGGTAACGTACGTACCTCTTGTCTCGTAGAACACGACCCCTGCAAAGTGCTGGATCCCAAACTGTGTCTCGTAGGTGTTCTTGGGTGGGATGTAGTTGGTGTTGAGTTTGTGCTGGGAGTTGAGCTTGTACAGCATAGTGGTGTCGGTGCCCTGGGGATATAGATATGATAATATCACTATCCTACTGACAGCCACACTATAGAGACCCGCAAACAGACTGATTATCCTACTGACAGCCACACTATAGAGACCCGCAAACAGACTGATTGAAGCAATTAAAAGAAATTTGTATTTTACTACTCAGACTATAAAGCAGTGAAGGCGAGACACGATGTTGCCAATAGTAAGGAAATATAGGCTTGGAGCCAAAGTAAAAGAGTGAAATTATTGGATTATTTTTCTTGTTTTTCCTCCTCTCATTTCCTCCCCTCTCCCCTCTCTTCTCTAGGCCCTATACATAATAATTTTCCCATAGTGCCCCTATTTCCTTCCCTTTTCTGACCTGGTGCATGACCCCCTTATCTCCCCGCTGTTCCCGGTACCTTGGGAAACTTGCTTTCCTCGTCAATGAGGGAAATGATGTTCATTGGCTTGATGGCGATCATATCGAGGGCGTCCTGGTTGTCGGTGAACTCGATGTGCTGCCAGTTGATGTTCTCCAGATTGTACTCTTCCTGTTCCAGCTTGAACACGTGGCGGACGAAGAACTGCTGCAGGTTTTCGTTGGCGAAGTTGATGCACAGCTGCTCAAAACTGCAAGAAAGGTCACGAGCCTATCAGACCATGCGGCTCTAAACAAAGGCCTGCCACCTACCAATCAAAGCCAGTTTCTCAAACTGAATGGCAGGCTATCAACCAATAACACAACCTGTTCGGGAGACAAGGATCTTCATGGTCAGTCTTTTTTCAGTACAGTGACACACCATTTGGAAGAGCGGTTGATTCTTTACCAATGGGAAGAACGTTAGCATTAGCTAAAAACAATGAAAGTTAATTTTAGCAGTTGCTACTAAAGCTTAAGTAGAAAGATTCTGAGGGCGGGTCTGCTAAGACTTGCCTGTTGATTGTGAAGTTTTCAAACCCAAAGATGTCCAACAAGCCGATGGATCTCCTCACAGCCTTGGGCTCCCTGGACGGAGGCTTATAGATGGCGGCATTGATCTTCTCCACTATCCACACAAACAGCCTACCATAGATTCCCTGGAAAACAACATCAATTGGTGAAAATGATACCACATGGTACTGGCCTTTGGGATGGCGATGATATTTCACAATATGATTTTATTTCAGGACTTCTGACTCTGAAATTCTGACACTTAAAGGTATGATCTTTATTGCATATTGCATGACACCAGCATGCGCAAGAACAGCACAACTAAGCAAAACTGATAAATGAAATGGAAAAAAGCGGATCAGTGTCGTGCTGAGAGATGAAACAAGGGTACCACTTGAGTCACAGACATGGATGCTAATGCTACCAGCGTTTCAGGTGCCTTTTCCCCAGCTTAACACTAAATGTTTAATGATGAAGATTTTTGTGTTCTGTGTTTCTATACGCTGCAGGTTAGGCCCTTTTTGAGGTTTTCAAAGGTAAAGCTAATGCATATAAATGTATACATTTTTTGGAGTAATTAATTTCTAGAGCCGGTTCAGAATGTGCTAATCTCTGTCATCCCCCTGCATATTTCAACTAATGCGAGAAGGGCGGAGGGCGGGGTGGAGTTTCACCTTCATGAAGGCGTCCCGTACGTCCAGCGCCTGCTCCATACTGAGGGGGGTGGAGACCGTCTCTCCCCGGGTAATGATGGTTCTGCTGGTCAGACAGTTCATCAGGTCTTTGGGGTCAACCTAAGACAAACAACAGCGTATCTCAACACACCTTATGTACAAACATGCACCACATATCAGTACACTCAACACACCTTATTTACAGATGTAATATGTACACACAGAACAACATTGAAACAGTAAGACACACTCTATTACCTACACCAGCGGTCCCCAACCAGCGGTCCCCAACCACCGGTCCAATTTGGTACCGGGCTGCACAGAAAAACTGATAATCAATAAAATATTTTTTTATTCAGAATCTGAAAGATGTTTTATTTTGAAAAATGACCGGAACCATCCATCTGTGCGTCTGTGTCTCTTGAGATGGTGAGTTGTATTTTTTATGCACTTTATATTTGTTTTTATGCCAGTCGTATCATTTTATTTCGTCATATTTATCCCCCCACACCTTGAAGGCCGGTCCGTGAAAATATTGTCTTATGTGAAACCGGTCCGTGGCCCAAAAAAGGTTGTGGACCGCTGACCTACACAATACTCAAGACACAATACCCTGTTTCAATCCGAACATTGAACTCTTAACAAGCCTGTGACCCTGTCCAACCACACTGAACCCTTTGTATTTGTATTTATAACTCGGTTCTCTATTTTATTTGACTTTATTCTTTTATAATTTTGCTGTTTTAAATTGTACATGGTCTACTGCATATTTACTAGTATTGTCTTGTATGAGTGTGTGTTACATGAGTGTTGTATTGTACCCGTGAGCTGCACCGCACTTAATTCCAATCAACCTCTGTTGAAAAGGCAATAAAGTATTGAATTGAGCTGAATACCTTCAAATAATACTGTGTACAGTCCACCGACAGAACCCCCATAAAATCAACACAATATGACCTCGATCAAGAATGTTCATGTTTAGTGTTTTAGAGGACGGTGAAGCCATGAACGCTTTGCACGTGTTCAGCTGTACTCAAGGCATAATCTACATTTTGTCATCAATCGTCTCATAGCCACCGCCATTCCGGCTCAAAGAGGGAAATTCTGTTTAATTCCACAACAACAAGCAGAATACAGTATATACAAGTGCAGAAAACACCACAAAAAAAGCTTTTAAGGTCAAAAGCATCTCAATTACGACAGAATACAATTGTGAATTTAAATTGAGATTGTGAAATCTGATGTGAAAATGTAATAACTAAAACACTGATACAACATGTACAGGCACTTCTGAGTGCACATTGATATCTGTAAGCTTTGTGCATTGATATCACTTTAATTTACTACTTAACAAGGTTACTCATCTATATTCCTATGGAGCTACTCTCAGACCAAACAAGCACTTCTATCCGAATCTACCTAGTATGAAATTAAACCCTTATTAAACCCTTATTAAACCCAACCGTAAACCCTTATTACATTATTACATGCATATTGAGAAAGTTCTAGGGGTAAGTAGAAATCTGAAGAAGAATTCTCCAACATTTTTAGCACTAATTACCTTTAAAGGTAGTCATCATTATCCAACCACAGACAGACAAAGATAGATTTAAGTAGACTTCAGTTCTAAACTGAGACACAAGGGGGCGCTCATGTCGATTGTATCTGAGAAACCAAGCCAAACTCATTAAATGAGTGGCAGGACTGTATCTATTTCCCATTGGTTAATCACTCCTTTACACCCCATTGCCATCTCTGTGTAAGCATGTGACTCAAAGTTACATAACTACGATCTCTGGTTGCTGATAGGACACTCTAGATGGGGACCATGATGACATATCTGAGCCTTTCTTATGAGGAAAACAGTTGGCGGACAGTCTCTGCAGCTCCACATAAGAGAGCAGATGATTTTGTGCAAGCAAAATTAGGCAGTCCCAGGAGTTAGAACCTGACAATGGTGGCTTGTGGGACAGTGACAAGGATGATGATTATAATGATAATTTTGAAGGCATCTACAGTACATATACACATGTGTGTGTGTCTGTGTCTGTATGTGTGTGTGTGTGTGCACATTTGTGTGTGTGTGTTGTCTGATACAGACATGACTAATCAATACCAGACATGATAAATAATGAAAATATAACGGCATGTACGCGGGTGTGTGTGTGTGTGCTGTCTGACACAGACATGACTAAATAATGAAAATATAACGGCATAAGCATGTGTGCATGTGTGTGTGTGTGTGTGCGCACGCATGTGTTTGGGTGTGTGTGTGTGTGTGTGTGTGTGTGTGTGTGCTGTCTGACACAGACATGACTAAATAATGAAAATATAACGGCATAAGCATGTGTGTGTGTGTGTGTGTGTGTGTGTGTGCGCGCACGCATGTGTTTGGGTGTGTGTGTGTGTGTGTGTGTGTGCTGTCTGACACAGACATGACTAAATAATGAAAATATAATGGCATAAGCATGTGTGCGTGTGTGTGTGTGTGTGCATGTGTGTGTGTGTGTGTGTGTGTGTGTGTGTGTGTGTGTGTGTGTGTGTGTGTGTGTGTGTGCGCACGCATGTGTTTGGGTGTGTGCTGTCTGACACTAATAACATAATGGAAATCCCACCTCTAGCAGCATTGCGGCAGTACTGAGATCCACACATCGCACCACCTCACATGCATCCAGGTTGTCGTATGTCCGTGCTGGGGGGAGAAGGAGGATTAGGTTCTGACCCTATCAATGACAGGTTAATTAACTTTCATTCCATTTTACTGGAGGCCGACTCCTCTGAGCGTGTGCTGAAAGATTGCGCAGCGGCTCCCTCTGCTGGCTCACCTTCGTATCGCAGGTTGCCCATGTGAAGGATGGCGGCCAGGAGCTTGGAGATCTCCCAGTTCTCGGTTTCGGTGAACATGAGCACCTTCATGGCCGAGCGGATGTTGGAGTACTCCTTCTTATCGTCCCGCCCGTCGCACACCGTGCAGTTTCCCTGGCAACCGGAATCGATGAAGGAGAGGTGAGTAGACGCATTCAAACATTGCGCCATGCCTGGAGTCAAACAGGGTACTTTATGTGTTCAACCAGTTTTACATAAAACACATATGAATTATGAATATTTAGAAGTGAGGGGTGCATTTGACTTTTTACTGCATGTTAAACTTCTATTTATTTCTCCTCTGTGAAGACATGGTACTCTCTTTGCTGTTACAGAGCAATTATAGCATCTCCCTTTCCTTTCCTCTCACTTGGTGGAGGTGTGGTTGTAAGGATACTATTACAGCACCGTCTCTTTCCCCATGGTAACATGGATGTAATGCAATCACAACGCTAAATCAATACGGCGGCAGTGTGGGCGGCAGTGTGGTATAATGGTTAAGGAACTGGGTTTGTAACCGAAAGGTTGCCGGTTCGATTCCCAGGTCGGACACTGCCGTTGTACCCTTGAGCAAGGTACTTCACCTGCATTGCTTCAGTATATATCCAGCTGTATCAATGGATACTATGTATAAATGCAAAAAGAAATGCTGTGTAAGTCGCTTTGGATAAGAGCGTCTGCTAAATGCCTATAATGTAATGTAATGTAATACCTCTGTCGGGTAGGTGTTATGTGCTTACAGCTGCTTTCTGTGATGAGGTGAGGTTCATGTAACACTCGTACAAAGTAGTAATAAAACTTCACTATGGTGAGGTAAATAAGCATAATGCTGTTATAAATCAGTAATGAAGCTTCTCTCACTATGGTGAGGTAAATAAGCGTAATGCTGCTATAAATCAGTAATGAAGCTTCTCTCACTATGGTGAGGTAAATAAGCGTAATGCTGCTATAAATAAGTAATGAAGCTTCTCTCACTATGGTGAGGTAAATAAGCATAATGCTGTTATAAATCAGTAATGAAGCTTCTCTCACTATGGTGAGGTAAATAAGCGTAATGCTGCTATAAATCAGTAATGAAGCTTCTCTCACTATGGTGAGGTAAATAAGCGTAATGCTGCTATAAATAAGTAATGAAGCTTCTCTCACTATGGTGAGGTAAATAAGCGTAATGCTGCTATAAATCAGTAATGAAGCTTCTCTCACTATGGTGAGGTAAATAAGCGTAATGCTGCTATGAATAAGTAATGAAGCTTCTCTCATTATGGTGAGGTAAATAAGCGTAATGCTGCTATAAATCAGTAATGAAGCTTCTCTCACTATGGTGAGGTAAATAAGCGTAATGCTGCTATAAATCAGTAATGAAGCTTCTCTCACTATGGTGAGGTAAATAAGCGTACTGCTGTTATAAATCAGTAATGAAGCTTCTCTCACTACGGTGAGGTAAATAAGCGTACTGCTGTTATAAATCAGTAATGAAGCTTCTCTCACTACGGTGAGGTAAATAAGCGTAATACTGTTATAAATCAGAAATGAAGCTTGTCTCACTATGGTGAGGTAGGTGTAGTCAGTGGCTTTCCCTAGGCCCAGCTTCTTCTTCTGGTCAGGGGTCATGCCCTTTAGCATGCAGTAGAAGATGTGGTAGTTCCTCTCATCTCGTGCCTGGAGAGAACACAGGTCACACACACAACAGGACATAATTCTTACCTGAGGCCCTCAAGCAGAGGTCCTCAACACTGTTCCTGGAGATCTACCGTCCTGCATGTTTTCACTTCAACCCTAATTTGGCACACCTGATTCTACAAAGTAGCAGCTCAACGAGATCTCTAGCTGTTGAATGAGGTGTGCTTCGTTAGGGATGGAGTGAAAAGCATACCTCATTCAACAGCTAGAGATCTCGTTGAGTTGCTAATTAGTAGAATCAGTAGAGGTGTACTTTGTTCAGGAACAGGGTTGGGGGCCACTGGTCTAATGCAAATAGTAGGATGCCAGGAAGGCCAGGGGCCAGGGGCCAGGGGCCTTCACTTAGAGGGTAGGTTGAATCCCTGTGGTCTCTATGCCCCTGTGTAACTGCACTAATTTCATCTAGCCGATGCTGATCTTCACACTGCAAAAAACATCCGTCTTAACAAGTGTTTTAGTCTTGTAATGAGACTTAAAAATATATACTAGCTTGTTTTAAGTTAAACCTTTTTGCTTGAGAAGTGAAATTATCTTACCCCATTGGCAAATCTTTAAATGCGTAAAACATTGCCAATCTTTTTGTCTTATTTAGCAAAAAAGTAATAGAAATAAGATCTAAAGTCGAAATATAAGACGTAAAATGTAAAACGCCTTTTAAGATTTACTTATTTTTAGTTTTTTTGCAGTGCACTGAACAGAGTTCTGCAGAATAACCCATGACAGACGCCAGAGGGCTCCCTGTAATTATGTAACTCTTATTTTTTTCCGTCTTTATTTAATTCCTTGCCAGATGCCCTTTTCTATGGTGACTAGAAAGAGCCCAAGAAACGACAGTCCAGAATACAAATAGCAAACAAACACAAAGGCTTCTTCACATTCTCTTACGGGAATTCATTTTCAGGTAGCAGTAATTTTTTTTCTTTGATTAAATGTCATGTACTGCTTTAAAGGGTATTATGGATGACTGGATCACGCTGATTGGAAAGTGTACAGTGGAATACACTGCACAGCACTCTCTCTCTCACTCTCTCTCTTTCTCTCTCTCTCTCACTCACTCACACATACCTGTCTGCACACACGGGACTTCTCCAGAAGGTATTGTTCAATCTTGGCTCCTTCGATAGCCCCCCTCTTGTTGAAGTGGATATCAATGTATTTTCCAAAGCGGCTGGAATTGTCATTACGGATGGTCTTGGCGTTACCAAAAGCTTATGGAAGGAAGAGACAACCAAAACAATAGAATTAGCATAAACAACCCCAGTAACATAAATTACTGAACACAGTCAATCTGAACTGCCTGACACATAAAGTACATTTTCACACTGGAAAATGCATACTCATTGTATAATAATATTTATTATTATCAATAACAAAAACCCACCCACGTGGATAATGGCCTCGGTGGGCAGAGATTCAAATGAGTTACAGAATCATGACGTCATACCTTTTTAATTTCAATTTTTAAATATTTTTTAGGGCTTTTCAGCTTTATTGGACAGCACAGTGTAGAGAGACAGGAAGAATGGGGAGTGAGAGAGAGAGAGTTTCAGCTTTATTGGACAGCACAGTGTAGAGAGACAGGAAGAATGGGGAGTGAGAGAGAGAGAGTTTCAGCTTTATTGGACAGCACAGTGTAGAGAGACAGGAAGAATGGGGAGTGAGAGAGAGGGAGAGTTTCAGCTTTATTGGACAGCACAGTGTAGAGAGACAGGAAGAATGGGGAGTGAGAGAGAGGGAGAGTTTCAGCTTTATTGGACAGCACAGTGTAGAGAGACTGGAAGAATGGGGAGTGAGAGAAAGGGAGAGTTTCAGCTTTATTGGACAGCACAGTGTAGAGAGACAGGAAGAATGGGGAGTGAGAGAGAGGGAGAGTTTCAGCTTTATTGGACAGCACAGTGTAGAGAGACAGGAAGAATGGGGAGTGAGAGAGAGGGAGAGTTTCAGCTTTATTGGACAGCACAGTGTAGAGAGACAGGAAGAATGGGGAGTGAGAGAGAGGGAGAGTTTCAGCTTTATTGGACAGCACAGTGTAGAGAGACAGGAAGAATGGGGAGTGAGAGAGAGAGAGAGTTTCAGCTTTATTGGACAGCACAGTGTAGAGAGACAGGAAGAATGGGGAGTGAGAGAGAGGGAGAGTTTCAGCTTTATTGGACAGCACAGTGTAGAGAGACAGGAAGAATGGGGAGTGAGAGAGAGGGAGAGTTTCAGCTTTATTGGACAGCACAGTGTAGAGAGACTGGAAGAATGGGGAGTGAGAGAAAGGGAGAGTTTCAGCTTTATTGGACAGCACAGTGTAGAGAGACAGGAAGAATGGGGAGTGAGAGAGAGGGAGAGTTTCAGCTTTATTGGACAGCACAGTGTAGAGAGACAGGAAGAATGGGGAGTGAGAGAAAGGGAGAGTTTCAGCGTTATTGGACAGCACAGTGTAGAGAGACTGGAAGAATGGGGAGTGAGAGAGAGAGAGAGTTTCAGCTTTATTGGACAGCACAGTGTAGAGAGACAGGAAGAATGGGGAGTGAGAGAGAGAGAGAGTTTCAGCTTTATTGGACAGCACAGTGTAGAGAGACAGGAAGAATGGGGAGTGAGAGAGAGAGAGAGTTTCAGCGTTATTGGACAGCACAGTGTAGAGAGACTGGAAGAATGGGGAGTGAGAGAGAGAGAGAGTTTCAGCTTTATTGGACAGCACAGTGTAGAGAGACAGGAAGAATGGGGAGTGAGAGAGAGAGAGAGTTTCAGCTTTATTGGACAGCACAGTGTAGAGAGACAGGAAGAATGGGGAGTGAGAGAGAGGGAGAGTTTCAGCTTTATTGGACAGCACAGTGTAGAGAGACAGGAAGAATGGGGAGTGAGAGAGAGAGTTTCAGCTTTATTGGACAGCACAGTGTAGAGAGACAGGAAGAATGGGGAGTGAGAGAAAGGGAGAGTTTCAGCGTTATTGGACAGCACAGTGTAGAGAGACTGGAAGAATGGGGAGTGAGAGAGAGAGAGAGTTTCAGCTTTATTGGACAGCACAGTGTAGAGAGACAGGAAGAATGGGGAGTGAGAGAGAGAGAGAGTTTCAGCTTTATTGGACAGCACAGTGTAGAGAGACAGGAAGAATGGGGAGTGAGAGAGAGGGAGAGTTTCAGCTTTATTGGACAGCACAGTGTAGAGAGACAGGAAGAATGGGGAGTGAGAGAGAGAGTTTCAGCTTTATTGGACAGCACAGTGTAGAGAGACAGGAAGAATGGGGAGTGAGAGAGAGAGTTTCAGCTTTATTGGACAGCACAGTGTAGAGAAACAGGAAGAATGGGGAGTGAGAGAGAGGGAGAGACATGCGACGAAGGTTGCGTGGCTGGATTTGAACCGCTGACGTCGTGGCTCGCAGTGAGCATGTGGACACTGCTGAACAGGCTACGCCACGAGACACCCCATCAGACCTTATGTATGAAGCTCAAACCCCTGTGAATGGTTCCCCGGCCCTTACCTTCCAGGATGGGGTTGGCCTCCAACACCTGCTGCTCGATCCAGGAGTGCTGCCCACTGATGGCTGCCAGAAACTGCAGGATTAGCTTGGTGCTCTCCGTCTTCCCCGCTCCTGACTCCCCACTGGGAATACACACACACACACACACACACACATACGCACACGCACACGCAGACGCACACGCACACGCAGAGACACAGACACAGACACAGACACACACACACACACACACACACACACACAGTACATCTCATAATGGACTCAAACACAGAGGCAGGGATAACTAACAAGATATAATTCAGGAGGACGATGAAAGGGCTGCAGTATGGGCCCGTTAGAGTACACACGATATTCAGTGAGTATAACGTGGAAGTGCGACTGTGCGAGGACACACTGGGAGCCGGGCGTGCGCTGACCTGATGATACAGCACTGGTCCTTGTTATTGCGCTGCATGTTGAAGTAGCAGTTGTCAGCGATGGCAAAGATATGGGGTGGCATCTCCCCAATCTTCTTGTTGGTGTAGAGGCGGATCTGGTCCGCTGTGTAGATGGGCAGCAGCTGGTACGGGTTCACCGCCACCAGGATGGAGCCTGTGTATGTCTATGGGGTTAAAGGTCAAAGGTCAGACAAAGGAGAGCGAAATAACCGATATAATTCGGTTATTAGACTCATTATAACATTATACAACTGTTAAAATCAATACAAAACAGCTATGTTACATAAATTATGACAAATCAAAAGTACAGTATGTAGCTTCAACTCCCAACCTTAATAAAGTTGGGACTTTTTAGATCTTGGAATTTTAAAAATGTTTATAATTATGTAATACTGTCATCGCAAGCAAGTATCATTAATAGTTTAAAAGTTCATTAAAAGTTCCGTGCTCCAACAGCAAATTAAAAGCATTAGTTACAAAGCACATGCATCATGACAGCACTGGGGTCAGATGTGCCTTTACAGGGAATATGCTTCGTATTATCAGACATAATAACTATCAGTGTATGAAATACAGCAAGACTGATCATATTAGTAAGATTAGTAGCACCACTGATAATATGGATTAGTAGCACCACTGATCATATGGATTAGTAGCACCACTGATCATATGGATTAGTAGCACCACTGATCATATGGATTAGTAGCACCACTGATCATATGGATTAGTAGCACCACTGATCATATGGATTATATGTGTCCGTTGTACCTGTGACTCAAATCAAGGCAAGGAGGTGAAATCCCCCCCAAACTCTGCACATGATACCTGCTATCTATAGTAAAAGTATCTGAAGCCTCACCAGCAACTGGATTATATACACATACGTTGCTTTTCAATTAGTTAATGACTGTAAGCGGTGAGATGATGTCTTTCACAAGCTAGACATGCATTTTTTAAATATTTGGACTGATTCTCTCTCTCTCAATTTCAAATCCTGTGGCCGCAGAATCCGGTTTCACACAGCAGTGAAATACGTTGAAGGGGGAAAACGTGCGATGAGCAAACAACTGTTACCCATCATGCAGTGGGTGTGTGAGCGACACAGTGGCCACAATGACGGTGGTGACGGTGACAAGCTGTATCGCTGTTGAGAGGCGGGGAGGGGCGTAAGATGAACAGTGATGACAGAGAACTCGCGTATCAGGTATTAGCGCAACAATGGCGGCGTATCGGTATCTGTTACTGTGGACGGCACAGCCATGTTGAAATGGAGCACTTAAGATGGCGAGCAGCCATGCGGTACGTTTCTATACTTACCCTTCCTCCGCAGTTGGTCTTTACAGAGAAAAAAACAAGGGGGATAGCAGGTTGATTAAGGCTAGGAGCGAGACAAGCACAGTTGGGTAATCCAGTCGCAGGTGGACTGACATCTTCCTGACTGGTCTGAATTGGATTGATCAGACTGATGTTAGCAGGACAGGCCCATCCAGTGTAACAGGCCCACAACAGGGTCTTCTGGGGTTCTGCATCCTGGGCCTGTAGAAGCCTGGAGTGCATTTGCACCTTCAAGCCATAGTTTATTCACAGCATGTAAACTCCACTTAAAACAGCATGCTTTTATAAAAACTTTTTAGAGCACTTACATGCTGAACGGAGAGTGCAAATTAATCAACCGGCAAGCAGGCCCAATGCAATATTTTAAGAGGCTTGTGATCTCACTCATTCACTGAGGTCAGCCAATGCTGGCTACACAAATTTGAAAGAGATGACATTGTTTACATGTCACTGCAGGAATTAAACGGAGAAATATTCTGCTGGTGTACAGCTCAAGGAAACGTATGACAGCAGAGGGTAATCAGGAGGGAATGTGCTTCCCAGGTTTACTCAGGAGAATGAAGCGATGTTTCAGGTGGTGGTAAGCAAGTTTTCAACAGGTAAACAAGACCAAACGCATGATCGCACAGTGGCATTAAGATGCAGTTCCAACAAAACCTCTCAAAGTTTTCATTAATTAGGGCTGAAAATTTATAAATAGCCGTTTCCTTGTTTAGTTTATCTCTTGTTTTAACTCTACATCCAAGAGTGAGATCTTGTCATCGACTACTGAGTATCACACATAGTTCAATATTTTTTTTTGACTTAATTGGTGAATGGACTAATCGGATCGATGTTAGTTTACTTATGTGATGTACCTCTGTTCACATGTGGTGGATATACAGTGCCATCCACAATTATTGGCACCCCTGGTAAAGATGAGTAAAAAGGGTTATAAAAAATTCACCGTTTGGTGAATTAGCTTAATCTCACACTGAATTATTTTTTTTAAATCCAACCTTTAACTGAAGTAAATTAATTTTAATAATTATTTTAAAAAGAAAAACTATTCTATGAATTGTGTCTCGTGTATCAAATGTGTGCTTAGAATGTTCTTAACTGAACATTCTAATGCTGATGCAACAATCACTACTGGTAATTGATAGTAATGAGTTCTAGAACACTGAAAAAAAGATTCCAAAAAACCTACTCTTCAAAGGATTAATTGTGTCTCTGGTCATGAATTGTGCCATGTTATTGTGAGGGTCTGGGTTTGGGATCTGAATTGTGCCATGTGATTGTGAGGGTCTGGATTTGGGATCTGAATTGTGCCACGTGATTGTGAGGGTCTGGGTTTGGGATCTGAATTGTGCCATGTGATTGTGAGGGTCTGGGTTTGGGATCTGAATTGGGCCATGTGATTGTGAGGGTCTGGGTTTGGGATCTGAATTGGGCCATGTGATTGCGAGGGTCTGGGTTTGGGATCTGAATTGGGCCATGTGATTGTGAGGGTCTGGATTTGGGATCTGAATTGGGCCATGTGATTGTGAGGGTCTGGGTTTGGGATCTGAATTGGGCCACGTGATTGTGAGGGTCTGGGTTTGGGATCTGAATTGTGCCACGTGATTGTGAGGGTCTGGATTTGGGATCTGAATTGGGCCATGTGATTGTGAGGGTCTGGGTTTGGGATCTGAATTGTGCCACGTGATTGTGAGGGTCTGGGTTTTGGATCTGAATTTGGCCGTGTGATTGTGAGGGTCTGGGTTTGGGATCTGAATTGGGCCATGTGATTGTGAGGGTCTGGGTTTGGGATCTGAATTGGGCCATGTGATTGTGAGGGTCTGGGTTTAGGATCTGGCCCCAGGACGGGGGCAGGGAACTGGGACTCACATAGATCAGGTGCTCCCTATATCGGATCAGCAGATTTCGGAGAATGCCGGCCTCGTTCAGGTCCCCCAGCCGGATCATGTCTTCCACACCGTGGATAGAGGTGGGGTGCATGGGCTTGATGTTGGTCTGGGGGGAGATCCAGTGCTCCTGGGGGAGACGGGTGTGAACAGAAAGAGGAGGGATGAGAAATATTTCAGGCCTGGTTTTTGCCCAATTTTCCTTTGGTTTCTCTGTGAAGCACTATACAAATAAAACTTTATTGAATTAATTTGAAATATACGGTTACACAACAATCCTGACCAAACCATCCTGCTTCAGTGGCACAACCATCAGTTGCCACCATCTTGTGTTTCAATTAAACTCCCTGTCTGTTACATTGGCACTAGATATACACAGGGCCGGCCCGTGCATATCTGCCGCTCTAGGCGAAAAACAATTATGCCGCCCCTGAGTCATATTATTTGCAACGTATGGTCCATACCAGCAACAACACACACACGCCAATATGTCATACAAAAGCAATCAGCAGGTCTGCATAATAACCCCAATAACCTTCCAAATAATTTACAGCAGTCACGAGCATGGGCGTAGGTTTGGTTTGAAATGTGCTGGGGACAAAGACGCATTCGGAAGTGCATTTTCAGAAGTGCTGGGTACAATGACGCGCATTCATATAATTGTTGACGGGGGGGGGGGTGCTATCAATAATTTTCGCGGACCTCGAATATAATTGTTGACGGGGGGGGGGTGCTATCATTAATTTGTTGACCGGGGGGGGGGGGGAGGGGTTGATCGTCTTCTTATTTTTATACTTTATTTCTCGATTAATTAATCTGTCGCTCAAGAATTATATGTGTTATGAACTTATTTTTTTTTTTTTGGATTTGGCTCACATTTTGCCGCCCTCGCCAAAGTGCCGCCCTAGGCAACCGCCTAGTTCGCCTATATGGACGAGCCGGCCCTGGATATACATATAGTATACATCTAAAGTTAGAAATTCCTTTGTAATGGCTCCTCATAATAACATAATTTACAACTAATTGGCAAGTGTCTTCCAAATGTATCATTTTAACATAACTATTATTTGATGCTGACTCAATGTTCAGCTAGAGACAACATAGATCCAGTTTGTTCAGCTTTCAACTTTACACCTAATGATTATAAATGGAGTTTCTGTGCCTTTTGGTGATATAGCACTTCTGTATTCCTGATTAAAATGGATGTTGTCCACTTTTGCAAGCTCCTCTGGATAAGAACATCTGCTAAGTGACTGTAATTGTAAGAAATCATAGCAATTCCTCACGCATGCCAGAAATACATATCTCCTGTACAACCACTATCGTTTGGCATGCCTTTGGGCTGGTTCATGATTACTAATGGACTTTGACCCTTGTCGCATACAAAGCAGCAAGCAATGACACAAATAAGACAAGGCTGGCATATCAGGTAACATTAGAGTCAAATACAGGAGAAGGTAGTTTGTATAAAACACAAGCAGAATAAAACTGAATTAAAAAAACAGAGAGCAAAAACACAAATGTCCAGGCCTGTACCCCCTCTCCTTCTGGAGATAAACACGACGTCTATGTATAAGCAGGACTAGGTAATCAGGAAGGATCTGCAAGACTTGATCAGATTGAACTTGCAGGAGAATTACAAGGGGAGGTTTCCCAGGACAAAGACACTCATTGCTACTGTGCAACACTCTAATGCAAATATGGCTTTTAAAATAAATCATACCGAGATAAAGAGCATTTTGGTTGTCAAGTAAAATGAGTTGAATCTTTAAACAGGCTTATTAGATGCATGATAGAGGCCCTGATCTAATGGAATAGCAATCATTTCCTTTCTTTTGTTACAGCTGGGGAAGAGTATATATTATTTAAATAAGAATATAAATAAAAAAGAAACACAATGTAAATAAATAATTTTATTAATAATTAAAGTAATTTATTATACCATCAGTTCTACTGCCAAGGACTTGAATACAACCATAAATGAACAAGAACTTTTTTTTAAAAAGTGGGTCCTCGCTGTGGTTGGGAGAATACCCGATGATCAGTGACTGAACATACAGCTCTTCTGAGACTTACATTGCCCTCATCATCCAGGACCTGGATCTGACCGGAGTCACACAGCTTGACCACAGCACCGATGGGGACAACAAACTCTCGGCCGGTCTTGAGGTCCAACCACACATGGTCCCCCTGGAAAAGAGACCAAATTGGGTCTGAATATATTCATCTCTTAAAGGGGTAGTCCACCTCAATAAAACAAATCAAAATACATTTAGTGCATGTATTTTACTATGACATTTCACTGCAAGGTTGCTTCTGGAGGATTTCTACATTTCAAAATATCACTTTGTGTGGATAACACGTTTTGGAAGCTTGATCTTAATTTGCTTTGTTATAAGATCACGATTCCCACAATGCTTCACTTTAAATGGACCACTGAAATGGATTAGCTAGCTATTTTACTTTTTTGTGGATTACTTGTGGATTGATTCACTTGGATGTAATGCAAAGAAGAAACCAAAGGTAGGCAAGTTTACCATTTCGCAAAAGTTAGTTAGCTAGCTGTCTGGTGGTGGTAAGCTTAGTTAACCTAGCTCACTGGTACAGGTTGTGTTGTTGCTTTCTGAAGATTAAAGTGAAAGCCAATGCTAGCTAACGTCAGATATAAAAGCTAATTATGTTCAACTGCCACTGGTATTTTTCCAGTTTCGTAGCCAAGTGTCAGCCTGCTTGTGTGAGGGATATTTAGTGAAGTTTGTTCGTAGTGTTCAGTGTGTCAGCCTGATTGCGAGAGATAACGCCGTCGTTGTCCCAGCCGAGTGTCAGCCTTAGCTACAAGCTGAAGCCAGGAACGTTACTGTTAGCTATTTTGATTTTCTAACTGTGACGCTAGAACTCAGTAGACTTGTAGTTACCCTGGTTACAGTGCCGCAAGGATGTATGGGAGTTGGAGGATTGAACAGCTGCGAAATATCGGTGCAGGCTGTCTATAAATAAACATTTGTTAATATTTTAAATATGTATACAAAATGTAACTATAGAATAGCATAGAATAGAATAACTTTCCCCTTTAGGGAACTTCAGTTGTAGCCACCAGCATCAACAAAAAAGACATAGACAGTGAGGCAGACCCAAAACACACAAACAAACATATGAAATAAAGACATTCAATAGAATCATTGCATTAATCAAACTAATTAAGTGAATTAAAGTGGAATACAGCCATGATTAAAAATAGCCCCCTCTGTGCCGAGATGTCCAGTGTCATTAAGCAGTCCAACACACAAACTCCGCCTCCATAACTCTCCTCCATACACGCAGTGTCGCGGTCTCTGTACACTGTCAAAAGAGCACTGAACTGCGTCAGCCTTCCCACTCATCGCCTCGCGCGTCCCCCGCATTATCTTCTCCTTCCCTTCCCTGGTTGCCTTTTGGAGATTGCCTGCACTCCCGGATCAGTCCCAACATCTTCAACTCCGGTGAAGAGCAATGGTAAACTTTGTTGCTGCAGATCCAACGGACATTCCCGAGCTGTTGCGAATGCATCTCCATAGTGACGGCCACAAACTAAATTATCCCGACTCGACAATTTGTCAATATTATCAAAACAAGCAGCAGGATTGCCCTGAAAAATCTCCAGCCCGCTTTCCTGTACCACAACCACAACAGACACACAGCGCATGCAAAAAACAAAAAACAAAAGCCAGGCACAACAAAATACATTCAAATTAACAAACACGAACACGAGAGACAGCTGGACTACATGTCGCCATTACAGCATCACGTGACGTTACGTATATGTAATAAGAAAAAAACAACTGCGGCTACACATTTATCCTAGTGATATTATGATACAAAAATTCTAGGCGTGTTTTACCGCCAAATAAAAATGACTTTCCTATCAATTTCCATGTTAGACATTTTAGAAATGCAATTCAGTGCGGTCATTGAATTGCATTTTTCGGAGTTCACATCGTCCATGCTCATAGCAGCTATCACAACAGAGAAAAAGCTTGAAAAATTGCTGAACATTTTCAGAAATTCTAAAATATTATCCTAAAGGTTAATTAGAGTGGACTACCCATTTAACCCTTTGAAGAGTAGGGTTTCCTGGAATGTTTTTTCCCCCCAAAAAGTCAGTGTTCTAGAACTCCAGTGCTTTCGATCCCAGTAGTGATTGTTACCATATATACAGAACAATAGATTGTTCTATATCTATGATTGTTACATCAGTGTTAGAATGTTCAGTTAATAACATTCTAATAGCATATTTGTGATCTCACACCTTACATGGTTAATCAACTGATTGTGTTCATGTGTCCATCTTGTGTCTATCCATGCATTCACATATCAATCAATCACTCATTCAATCATTCATCCCTCCATACATCCAATCAGATTAGATCAGACACTCAAATGTAGCAACAGCTCCAAAATTATCTGCCTACTCTTAGCAGTGACCAGAAATGTTAGACTATATATTATTATCTACCTCTCTAATGCTGGGTTCAAATGAAACAACAGAAGCCATTTTTCATTCAAACATCTACAATAACAACAAGGACTTCTCTGTGTGAGACATTTTGTGAGTGCAGAACTTGTGTTGTTGTTGAATATGCAAACACTTTTTGGTTGAGTGCACAGATGAAAAGACTCTTTGTTTTACACAGAGGAACCCTTAGGAGAAAGGGTGAATGATGAAAGCATGCAGTGAATTGCATGATCACAAGGCTGACTGAGAAACCTCATTACAGGAGAAGGGGGCCATTTTGCCACTGTGACACACAAACGTGAGCACACACAAACGTGAGCACACACAAACGTGAACACACACAAACGTGAGCACACACAAACGTGAGCACACACAAACGTGAGCACACACAAACGTGAGCACACACAAACGTGAGCACACACAAACGTGAACACACACAAACGTGAGCACACACAAACGTGAGCACACACAAACGTGAACACACACAAACGTGAGCACACACAAACGTGAACACACACAAACGTGAGCACACACAAACGTGAGCACACACAAACGTGAACACACACAAACGTGAGCACACACAAACGTGAACACACACAAACGTGAGCACACACAAACGTGAACACACACAAATGTGAACACACACAAACGTGAGCACACACAAACGTGAACACACACAAATGTGAACACACACAAATGTGAGCACACACAAACGTGAGCACACACAAACGTGAACACACACAAACGTGAGCACACACAAACGTGAACACACACAAACGTGAACACACACAAACGTGAGCACACACAAACGTGAACACACACAAACGTGAACACACACAAACGTGAGCACACACAAACGTGAACACACACAAACGTGAACACACACAAACGTGAACACACACAAACGTGAGCACACACAATATAAACAGGAGCGCAAACAAACAAACAGGATGCACACACTCACACGTAAACCTGGGATTATCTGATGAGTTGAGTTCTCATAAACAAAAACCTTTATGTTATTGTTCTGGTTTTGACAATATAAAGAGTAACACCAGCAAGACATAAACCTCAGCAGGGTTCGGGAAAAAAATGATACCCAATACACACACACACACACCCTACATGACTGCCTTCTACTCCCTACGCACTTGAAGTCCTCTGGTCATCAGTGCAAATGAGAATTGAATTCCCAGTTGAGCTATTTGTTCATAATAAAGGTAAATAAAAGGTCCAATAGTTTCACTTAGTAATACTGAGTGGTGGATGTGTATGTCAACTCAGGAAGCCATATTGGAAAATATGGCATCGGATACAAAAACCTTTTGACTAATCAATTAATTATATATCTATAATGAACAGTAGGGCAGCATGCCAATAATCAACATGATTGATAAACAACAATAAAGTCCATGGAATGTTTATTACATGCTAAAATGTCAACCCCCTTGCACTGTTACACTGAAGAAACTTGATGCTGAAGCGTCTGTGTTTTCCCTCAATATTAAAAAATCATCGCTAAGACGTATTTAAGGCATCTTTTGGTGTGCGGAGCCTTCTTTTTTCCTTGGTGTATTACTTCATTCTATGATTACGCCCCCAATCACGTCTTAGCGCAGACTTTTAAACATTTTTAGACACAAAATAAATATCAAGAAGAACAAATAAGAGGAAAAAGCCAGAAAAAAACCCCAAAGCAACTTAATAATTCACATCATAGTCTGATCTGATTAAAATAAGAGGTGGACACTGTACTAGTTTTAAGATTAAGAAACTGAATCATATGTCTTTCAAGTTTCAACAGGAAAGTTATCTGGAGTCCCATCCCCCACTAATGCATGTATGACCCCACAAAAACACAAATACACTCTCACACACACACTCACACACACTCTCACACTCACACACACACTCTCACACACACTCTCACACACACACACTCGCACACTCTCACACACACACTCACACACACACTCTCACACACTCACACACACACTCGCTCACTCTCTTCTTTGTGTTTGTCCTACCAGTAGCAGAGTGCTGTGTTTGAACACGGTGTTGACATTGCGCAGCAGTGCCCACTTGGCCTGGTCTTTTTCATACAGCTCCACGTAATCCCTTCGCTTGTACATCGTCCAGCCACAAACTCTGTTCCATAAAGACCCCCACAAGTCAATGTCGAGTGTGCCTGTTCCCTTCGCAGAGATAACACTGCTATAAGCAGCAATTACCGTCCCAATACAAGGCTTACTTTCCACAAAATTGACTACTGCCAGAACAGGACTTTGTAGTGAATACAGACTCAAATGTCCTAAAACCAAGTAAAAACTATAAGTCACAGACTTTTGCCCTGTAGCGTCGGTTTAAAACTCCCAGGAGGAAAGAGGAGGAATGAAACCAATCCTGAAGCAGCTCTTTGGCCCGATCAGAAGAAACAGAATCTGCAGACACGGCATTGGCCTCTGTCTGTTGCTGGCTACCTGGCCCTACAAACACCACACCCCACACTCTCTCCACATGTCCGGCCTCAGCACAGCACACCTCCACCATCCCCAGAGTGAGTCAGCTGCCTGCTTACAACAGGGCAGAAAAGGGTGGTTACTCCCTGAGAAAATATATGGCTTTTTAATTAACTAAATATCCCCACTGGCAAATCAATACAGCAGCAGGGAGAACCCTACACCACACAGCACAGCTGCCATTCCTGTAACGTACAGAGCACGGTATCCTAGCAACCAACATTTAAATAATTCATTCTGTTGCACTGTCTGGAATTTGTTCTATACACCTTACCTGACTTTTCGTCCCCCAAGATCAACCATTACCTTTCGTAAACAGGTTCGTTAGCAAACTTACACAATTTTGTAAACTGTAAAATCCACACACTATGGGAAATATTTGTAGGGAATCATTTTTGTCTATTGTCACATGTTTGCAGAAACACAGAAGCTAACAAGCCCCCCCAAACAAGTAATACAAATAAAATATATGCATATGCAATGGCCTGTAATTACAAATGTTGCAGTCATAGGCTACTACTCGCAATCACCTTCCCACAGAACATCAAATTTGACATTCTCTGTCAAAACATTTCCTGATAACTGTGAAGTGAGATTATAATATTTTTACATACTTTTAAACAGATTAACGGGTCATATATATTCTGTCAAGACAGTTTCATTAACTATTTAGCTCAGGTTTTATTTTTTTATTTTTTTAATACTGCAACTCACACAAAATACTCCATAGCTTGTATAACCCAGAAGAAACGACACCAAATACAGCACGTCATACAGGCCTATGCATAACACACAATTCATATGATGTATTTTATATGAACTATTCGGTCTCTTGCAGGAAGCAGCCAATTCTGTGACCTGGATTGAAGTAGGCCTGAAGAATAAGCACGTGCTTAAGCACGTCCTCCAGTGCGCTGTAACCTGAGTAGACCTGTAACTGTTTCGTATTGTTTTAGAGACTGTAGGCTGCACTATGCTAGTTGCATAAACCCGTTTTCTTAATTCACGTCCACGCAATATATTATTGTTCAATTTTATCACGCCGTCAGCAGACCATAAAATTACTGAAAAAACAACTCAACAATGGGTGACACCATGACAGTCTCAGCTGGTCAGCGGGCCATTAACATTTCAGCCGTGATGTCAACTCGCTGACCGCGAGCACAGGTCGCGACAGGTGCCGTGGCTCGGAGAGTGCCAGTGCACCACACAGGAACTCTATCCCGACAGGATGGCATACGGGGATATCAGGTAATGCCAAACCTAGACCTTTCACAATCAAGCGCCTGAATTATTCAACAAACGCTCGGCTGTCAAGTCGTTGACAGGGGCACAAACGAGAGGCGCGGCGGGTTTACTTACGCGCGTATTGCTTCTTATCAAAGCCTTGCGTAGTCTACTCTTTGAAGTGAAAAACAAAGCATGTTGCACGCGCACTTACGACAAAGTAACGAATTTATCCTGAAAAAGGCTGATTATTTTTGTTGATATAGTCCTGCTGGTTCCAATTGATGGTTTAGAATTAAAATTGTATTTTACCATTACTATTTTACAGCAAATCTTAAAGTTAAGAAAGTAGACCCATAAGGTACACGAAAATCGCTTGTATATATTGATTCTTATGCTGCACTGTCCAAAGTTTGAAAATCTCTCTTGCTCTTTGCAAAAACGTTTTTTATTCAGTGGTATCATCAAGGTAGGTAAGCCTGCCCCCTACTGGTTCCCATTGACTTTCATCCTTTCCAATCCTAGCTAGTCTACAGTTTGAACAGGTGCATTTATTTATTTGGAAGTTAAGCATTTAGTTTAGCAGTGTGCAAACTGCTTTGTCTGGAAATGCTTGCATGAAATTCAAATGTATTGCTTGATATAGGTGCACAGGCTTGTATTGCCCACAATTTGAATTAAATAAGCAGTATAACATATATTGGCAACGTTATGGGTTTAACAAAGTACATTGCAACTCCAAAAGCTACTTTCAAACTGCTGTTTTTATCATTAATGTTTCCTTTGTTTCTTGAAATCATATCCTTGTGGCATTTACAGAGAGCAGTGTGTCTGAATCATGTGATCATTTGGCTGGGCTGCATTCATTGGGAGGTTGAATGAGCCTGCGTGGAATTCTGAAAAGAACCGTAGTTCTCCATCACAGCTCTATCAAACTGAATTTCCGCAACTGAAATATCTACATACAGTTGAGAAATATTTTTGGATTTTCATCCACATGCATTTTGGACGCCATATTTTTTTTCCTCTAATCCTGGCAGAATGCATGATTTCCATGACTGCCAGAACCAAAGATGGGATTGGAGTTAATTAGCATTTAGATTGAAATCCAAGTCAAAGGTCACTGGTGAAGAGAGAGATGGTTTGTCTGATCAATATGACATTTAACACTTAATCCCTGTTTAATAAAAACAGTGAATCTTATTATTTCCATGCAATTTCCCTTCCCTCTAAAAGGCATGACAGCTCGTGGGACCAGTGTCTTAGTAATATAACTGATGGTACACGTTAAAAAGGAAACACACATTTTCCCATTATTTGATTTCATGTAATTGACTTTTTAATGTATCTCATTTGGTATTTATAGGTTTTGAAGCACAAGCATGAATAAGCATCTGTTTATAATTCCTACGTAATCTGCAATTAAATTTCCTTTAATGTCTGCCAAAAAACCACGCCCGGTTGTCTGTAGCCTACCAGTTTTCTGGGCTAATGTTTCCCTTAAAAAACAAGATAATGGCAGGTTCTGGAAGATAATGAACTGTATGTAAAGTGTTCCACAAAAACCCCAAAAAACTCTGTGTGAGCACCGCGGTGGCGCAGCAGTGACATCATCGACTTTGACTTGATGCAGTTGCACACTGAGGGCTGCAGGTTCGCGCCCGGGTCCCGCCAGATCCGAGGATGGCCCGTGCCTTGAGGGAGCGGCAAATTGGGCTGGGGTGGGAGGAGGGACGGGGGAGAATCGTTGCACACATAGTGGCTCCATGCTGTGCTGGAATCACGGTCAGGGGCGCAAGGAGTCATGCCTTGAAGAAGACGTGGCGTCCTCCTTTCTACTGCCAGCCGACGGGTTTGTGTAGTGGCAAACCCGTCGGCAGTTGACACATGTTCTAGGTTACAACTGGCTACCAAATTGGAAGAAAACAGGGAAAAAATCGGAGGAAAAAACTGGTGCAAGGTGCACTGAAGCACTATCTATACTACTTAAAAGAAGTTAAGGGTCAAAAATATTTGTGCATATAAATATAAGCTAACAAGCCAAAATGGTGACAACTAATGACAAAATAATTTTTTGATAGCTCAAGAACAGAAAGCACAAAACAAAAAACTTTTGATTAGACACTAGTTTATTACCCTGATGAAAAAAAGTCATGCACCCCCCAAAATTATGATGTGATGATGAATGGAAAATGCTCAGCCATTTTATTGCTAAAATTGGCATGCATGGAATGACACTCATACAAAACAGAAGAAAAAAAAAGTTTCTAAAGATAAGCGCAATGAATGCATGTCCCATAATAACGTGATGGCTATAGTCAAAATGACAACCCAAAGGGGGATATTCTAACCGTATCTAGCTTATAAAGACATACTTACAAAAATGATAAAAAAATTCCCTTTGACCCTTAAATTCGTTTGAGTAGTATATGTTGTCTCAACACTTAATCTGTCAGGGTTGTTACACCCACACCACCGAATGCTGTATTCATGCTATACAACCACATGATTATGACATCACAATGCAGCAGCCCATCCCTAGGCTACCATGCTGTTCATAATCTTTAACAGATTAGTGCAGTCGTATATACGCAGTGTTGGGGAAGCTACTTTGAAAGCATAGCCTTGCAAGCTACCAATTACTTCACACTGGAAGAAGTTGAACTACAGCAAAGCTACCCTAGAGAGAAATCTAGTTTGGTTAACTAAAGCTACTTAGAAAAAGTAGTTCTGATCAAATTGACAATGTACATGTGATATGAAATTATAACAAAATATAATTCAAAAAAGTCACATGCCAGCAAAAAATGCCACTCAATTGAGTTTATTGCAAAAAGTGCCCACTTATTCACAGGTCATACATAAACCAAAAAAAGAAAATACCCCACTATTCATGGGAAAGTGCAAGGAATGTCAGCTTTGGTTTTGTATACAACGTCCATCAGTCAGAGTCCAGGTCGGGGTATTGCACCAAGCAGGATTACTCAGTTAGCCAGGTAACTTCTAAAATAGCATGCAACAACTTCTCTGATAAAAAAGAATAATAAATAGCAATAATCAATACTTATGACTAATTGACACCTAATATATTCAAGTTTAGTTTTACAAATTCAGATTCAAAACATTAAAAACTATAGCCAAATATTTTTCACAGGTGAGCTGACAATCCAGCTTCCTGGAATACCCCTGAGACCTAAACCTGTCCTAAACAAAACAATCCAATCTGGGCTTTTCACAAGAATAAAAATGCAAGTTGTAGTTTCAGTAGTTAACTGCACAAAAAATGGCAAACAAAATTATTTAAATACTTGAATCACTATGCAAATATGAATGTAGTTGAGCTACCAGCAAGCTACTGCAAAATGTAGTTAAACTACTAGTTTACTTGCATGTAGTTCACTACTCTCCAACACGTCATATAGGCTATATACAGCAGGGTGGCATTGTGGTGAGAGATTAGGTGTTGTACTTAGAAGGTTGCAAATTTGAATTGTAGACATGCAACCTTTGTACCATTATATTGCGTGATGCTTAAACTGAATTATTTGGGTAAAGTATGACATGAGCTTTATATGTTGCCCTGTTAAAGGGCGTCTCCTAGAAAAACAAATAACATGTGATTGTGCTTTTTCCTTTTGTCAGAGGGTACGGAGAGAAACCAGTCTGCAGGATAAAAAAGTCCATGTGCAGCAGGGAGGTATTGTGTACATTTACTGTAGCCAGGCAGGTATTATAGAGCAGCCCTCAAGCACCTGTGCTCTGAATAGACTGTCACACAGTCTCTATAGATATTTCATTTTGAATTTTAACAAAGAGTGTACAAAGAAGGGGAATGTGTAAAACCTCATTCCAACAACCAACACAAACTAAAAAAGAAGGAACTCCAGGAAACTAAAAAAGTTCAGATAAATCTGGGGATCTAAAAGTTATTAGTGTAATTAGTATAAATGCATTTGTACGCATGTATAAACCCCAGAAGACTTTGCGTAGTTCCAGTGAGCCTTTTTTTTTTTTTTTTAGCTTGGCCGCTGTTTGCTTTTTGTTTGTTCAGACGAAGGCAGTAGTCGCAGTTACCTTGATCAGTACGGGGTATTTTTGGCTCGCCCTGTGCGATTTCCTGTCCAAGCCCGGCGCTCGTCCACGGGCTTCTGTCTCCGCGTTCAACGCCATGGCAACCGCATTTCTCAAATCGTCAAACTGCCATTTTTTTTAGTGAAGAAAATGTCAGTCCCCAGCTGCTCTTTCTTTCTACCTCTTTCTCTGGCGCCTTTTTACAACCTTTAGGCCCAACAAGCTTCTGTATAAGGTTGAGCTTCAGTCCCTGATATGCGGGTGTGCGTTGGGTCCAGTGGGTGTGGAGTGGTTGGGCACTGAGAACAAGATGGCGACGAGGGTGGGGCTGGGATGATCAAACAGGCTCATGCCCCAGTTTCTCTGGACAAATGAGGTTCCTGGAAACCAACCAGCTTTGTGCCCAACATTGTGCTGACAGGGAACGCATTGTCAGGGGTGATTAGCAGCCCAAAAGGCTGACGAGTCGAGCTCCGCACTCACGCAACATCAAGAGCAGCTACTGCACACGCCGGGCCCTGGTGGACCGGAATGGTCCCATTTGCTTCGGGAAACTTTCCGGACTAGGCGGAGCATATATTGTGGCATTATATTATGCCAGGACTTACATAACAGTGTTAAAAATAACGACGTCTTTCGGCTCGGTTGAGCCTTCGTCAGGGGCAAAGATGAAACGTGTCGGGATTTCTTAATGCTTGTCAATGTGAAGAAAGGCTTTTAATGCAAGACAGAGTGCTTCAGACTCCCTTTGTGGAATTGCTACCTATTGCAATTCCGACACGTTTCTTAACACCTATGTTATGCAAGGATGGGGGGAAATTTCCAAAATGATTTTTTTAGCTTAATTGAATGTAACCTATCCAAAGAACTTGTTCACTTTTTTGCACCAAGAAAGCATTCCCTACCTCCTATTTTTCTACAATCCCATATCTATATTTGTAAGGGAACACTATATTGATAATGGTGATCCTGATAGGACTTGTTACGTATATGAAGCCTGCATGAAGAATTAGAAAAAAGGTAATGGAAAAGAATATTGTTAATAAGGACCTCCATGAGCCAAACAGGGATAATACGTCTCTGTGAATAATCAGTTATTAAGCGACGAAAGGTCCAGTCCGATGGGACAGTACAGTCCTATTTTCAGATCCCCCATTAAATCCGCCTACTGATGAATTTAATCCTATAATTAAGAGCAGAGAGAGCCTATTCCTACAGGGCACAGACGTAAATCCGTTTGTTTTTATCCTTGGATTTGGCTTCATGGTCATATAGACTTGAATGATTGCTGCCTGTTAATAGGCAGCTGTCCACGGCAACCAATGGCCTCCTTATTTTCTCGTTTGTGCAGTAAAGCTTTGCAACCCAGAGAGAGGCCTCAGCCAGTTATGGCTCCCTTGCCCTCAGCCCTGTGCCTCTATCCTCTCCCCATCGCTTGTCGTAAATCCTGCTCAATAAACGCTCTTTCAGTGCCAGGTGGCACACACCTCAGTGTTAGTGTTTGGTCTTTCAGGGGTTGTCTTTCAATATTGTAAGAAGCCTAAAACAAGTGTTCAAAACGTGTACTAAATGTCCAAATTTTCTGCTTGAGGCCAAAATGAAGACATTAGGTACAACCGGTACAGAACGGTTTCAGTAAGGCCCAGATTAAGACGTTAGGTATAGCCGGTACAGAACGGTTTCAGTAAGGCCCAGATTAAGACGTTAGGTATAGCCGGTACAGAACGGTTTCAGTAAAGCCCAGATTAAGACGTTAGGTCTAGCCGGTACAGAACGGTTTCAGTAAAGCCCAGATTAAGACGTTAGGTCTAGCCGGTACAGAACGGTTTCAGTAAGGCCCAGATTAAGACGTTAGGTACAGCCGGTACAGAACGGTTTCAGTAAGGCCCAGATTAAAACGTTAGGTACAGCCGGTACAGAACAGTTTCAGTAAGGCCCAGATTAAGACGTTAGGTACAGCCGGTACAGAACAGTTTCAGTAAGGCCCAGATTAAGACGTTAGGTTTAGCCGGTACAAAACGGTTTCAGTAAGGCCCAGATTAAGACATTATACAGACTAGGCACAGTGTGATTCCAGCTCTCAGACACAGTGGACTCTGATCAGTTTAAGGTTAATTAGCATACAGTGTCTGGATTCTTTCTCTCAGTGGCAGAAGGGCTATTCTGGGTGACTGTGTACATGTGGAGTGATCAGAGTATCCCTCTTTCTCTGCTCTCTGAATGATATGCTCCTGACACTGACCAAACTGGTTCTGTGAGCTGGCAGCATGGAGACTATGGATTCACCATGATGTATGCCATGCCTTTACCAAACACTACCCCTCCCCCATCCTGACCTCTGACCCTTAATCACATCACACTGCCCCTCCCCCATCCTGACCTCTGACCCTTAATCACATCACACTGCCCCTCCCCCATCCTGACCTCTCACTCTTAATCACATCACACTGCCCCTCCCCCATCATGACCTCTGACCTTTAATCACATCACACTGCCCCTCCCCCATCCTGACCTCTGACCCTTAATCACATCACACTACCAATCCCCCATCCTGACCTCTGACCCTTAATCACATGACACTACCCTTCTCCCATCCTGACCTCTGAACTTCTATTGCAACACACGACCTCTCGACCATCCTGACCTCTGACCTCTGACCTCTGACCTTCCACTGCAGCACACGACTCGTTTTCCATCCTGACCTCTGACCTTTTATTGCAACACACTGGCCCTCCCCATCTTGATTCATGATCTTGCATTGCATCCCACTACCTCTCTCCCATCCTGACCTCTGACCTTCCATTGCCACACACTGCCCCTCCCCCATCCTGACCTCTGACCCTTAATCACATGACATTGTCCCTCCCCCATCCTGACCTCTGACCTTGCATTGCACACACTACCCCTCTCCCATCCTGACCGCTGACCTTCCATTGCAACACCTGACCCCGCCACCATCCTGACCTCTGACCTTCCATTGCAACACACTACCCCACCCCCATCCTAACCTTCCATAACTGTATGCTGCACCTCCTCATCCAGCATCATACAACATTATGGCGCTCTCTGTGAAGCGGGTGATACAAGCTCTGTACTAAGTTACTTATCTAAGTAAACAAATAGCCATACTATTGCAAATGTACAGTGATGCACAAATCAGGCACGTGCACACACACACACACGCACACGCACACACACACACACACACACACACACACACAGATAATGAAGCATGGATACACACAGACAAATATGCCTTTTCATCTGAGTAACTAAAAAACTGATGACAGTTCGACATTTGGACAGATGCACACAATTCTATGGTATACACTGCAGTTGACATAGATGTAGTCCACATACACACAATTCTATGGTATACACTGCAGTTGACGTAGGTGTAGTCCACATACACACAATTCTATGGTATACATTGCAGTTGACATAGGTGTAGTCCACATGCACAGAATTCTATGGTATACACTGCAGTTGACATAGATGTAGTCCACATACACACAATTCTATGGTATACACTGCAGTTGACGTAGGTGTAGTCCACATGCACACACTTATATGGTATGCACTGCAGTTGACATAGATGTAGTCCACATACACACAATTATATGGTATACACTGCAGTTGACATAGGTGTAGTCCACATGCACACAATTATATGGTATACACTGCAGTTGACATAGGTGTAGTCCACATGCACACAATTCTATGGTATACACTGCAGTTGATATAGGTGTAGTCCACATGCACACAATTCTATGGTATACACTGCAGTTGACATAGGTGTAGTCCACATACACACAATTCTATGGTATACACTGCAGTTGACATAGGTGTAGTCCACATACACACAATTATATGGTATACACTGCAGTTGACATAGGTGTAGTCCACATACACACAATTCTATGGTATACACTGCAGTTGACATAGGTATAGTCCACATGCACACAATTCTATGGTATACACTGCAGTTGACATAGGTGTCGTCCACATGCACACAATTATATGGTATACACTGCAGTTGAGAGGAACGCAAAAAAAAACCTGCCTTTTCTTCTCCTCCATTCCAAATTAAAAGCAATATAAGGTAGTAAAGCTGGGTGTTTACCTGCTGCAGAATGACCATGGTTCCAATTTATCCCTGGACATTAGAAGTCACCATGTGTGGACGCTGCAGAAGAGTTGAGAGAGAGAAAAGAGGGAGAGCGAGAAGGAGAGAGGGGTGAGCACACACCTGGACAACTCAGCGAGGAGGTCACGGACACAACGGGAGAGAGAGAGAAAGAGAGTGAGAGTGAGTGAGTCGGGCTGTAACCCCGCTGAGCCAGCTGATGGTCACATGACAGAGTCCATTCGCGTGCACTCAGCCCAACACTGGAATAGCAATGTGGGGAAGGGCTTAAGCTATAAGGCTTGGAAGCAGACTCTTACAGAGTTACATTTACATTACATTACAGGCATTTAGCAGACGCTCTTATCCAGAGCGACTTACACAACTTTTTAGCATTTAAATTTTTTTTTTGTTACATATTATCCATTTATACAGCTGGATATATACTGAAGCAATTCAGGTTAAGTACCTTGCTCAAGGGTACAACGGCAGTGTCCTAGCTGGGAATCAAACCTGCAACCTTTCGGTTACAAGGCCAGTTCTTTAACCATTATACTACACTACACAGAGTTGATACCCAGGTGTGCCATTGGTTAACGTTACTTATTATCACTTTTCAGAAAATATAACTCCTCGCTGGATAAAGGTGTCTGTTCAACACATCAAGAATCATCCTATAATTCTAGCACAGTGCAATCCAACTTTCTTGAAAGATTTCACCACACAGTCTCAGGGTAACACACATGCACACATGCACACGCACACGCACACACACACACACACCAACAACATATACCTCTGTGACACCATGCCTTCCCACAGATAGACCTGGAATACACTTTGGTTAATGATCCAACAACATTCAGGAAACAAGTGTAATACAAACAAGTATTAAAACAAAGATATGCAATCCCCCCCACCCCCCACCCCCCCCCACACACTCACACACACACACTGGCACATGATGGCTAGAACCACAGAGTGGACTTTGGGCTTTCTGAGGTAAGTGGATTCAGGCAGGTTGGCATTAGAGAAAAAATGTTCAGTGGGCTCCATCTGTTCATTTACACATTTCAGGTGAAAAATAAAAGAATTCTTGAGTTATCTCACAAATTAAAACATTTCTATTCATATATTCCCATGTCAGGGGACACAGAACTCTGAATAAATTGACTTCAATTTTGATTTTTTTCAGTGTGAGATTAAGCTAATTCACAAAAAGCTGAATTTTTCATAACCCTTTTTACTCATCTTTACCAGGGGTGCCAATAATTGTGGAGGGCACTGTATGTACACTGTATCTCTCACATGTGTCTCTGGCTCCTGTACCATACATACAGTCTGTGTAGGGATGGATCTGCCTAAGGCTGGGGTACAGACAGAAAATGGCAGTGATTCAATTACACTATCGGAAAAAATCCTACTTACCAGGAGGAAAGATGTTCTCTTTTTAAAAAAGTAAAATATAGCGGGATTGTTTATGAGTAATGCAACTGTGCTTGAAATTAACAATAAAATGATTCCTCCTGCACCAAGATTTCAAAAACAAAGCAATTTAATCAAAGAAGATCTATACAATATGTCATCTAATGCAGGTCAACCCACACGCTTCCCCATCCCTGTCACATGACTAGGGTCACTGTGGAAATCCACAAAAACTGAATAATCTAATTAGCCTCCAGTCGAAGGGATGTAACACCTTGAAGATTACGGAAACTACACTATTCAGAAGCTGAATATATTCCACATCCAACTGCTCCTGAATGTGTATGGACACAGAGTGCAGAAATAGAACGGTTTTATCACCCGAGACACTGGATAACACCAAAATTGAAGAGACTTGGACCAAAAAAAAAAAAACAAGGGACAAGTTTTCATTCATAATCAGACAAAATGTGCTTATCGCTCTACAGGTCAGTAAAGTCACCTGCTGAGATTTTAAATGTTTTAAACTCAAACAGCCAAAAATAATGTCTTAAAAGAGCGCACACTATCATTAGATAACTAAAGTACCATTTTCCTCAAGCTCATGCAACATCACATGCACACAGTTTGCTGTACACATGTGTGTATTATCACACCGGGGGGGGCATAGCGGACGGTGTTATTAACTTAAACAGGGCGTGCTGTACTGAACCAACAGAGGCTGCGCTTTGTGCTCGGCCATCAATATTTCAACGTTTAATTACAAGCGTGAATGTCTGGAGTCAGGTCCCCAAGGCAACCCCCCCGCATAATTGGCTCAGTCTGGGAGACAAGAGCCACCCTATCAGAGGATCTGCCCCACAGTGTTACCCCACCATACCCACAATACCCGATTGGATCTGCCCCACAGTGTTACCCCACCATACCCACAATACCCGATTGGATCTGCCCCACAGTGTTACCCCACCATACCCACAATACCCGATTGGATCTGCCCCACAGTGTTACCCCACCATACCCACAATACCCGATTGGATCTGCCCCACAGTGTTACCCCACCATACCCACAATACCCGATTGGATCTGCCCCACAGTATTACCCCACCATACCCACAATACCCGATTGGATCTGACCCACAGTGTTACCCCACCATACCCACAATACCCGATTAGATCTGACTCCACTGTTACTCAAAAATATCCATGATATAGAGCGTGCCCCTTATGTAATTCCAGAGAAGCCCCTGTTGTCCTGTGTTGCCCCAGCCCAGGTATCGGCACGTATTACTCCAGACACTGGATCTACTGTGCACTGCACCTCCCGCAGTGTGTGTGTGCGTGTGTTAGGGTCACACAGGGCAGAGGATAATCGTATCACTTTGTTCCTCAGCTTCCGTTGGGTCATTGTTGCAGAAAATTTGAGCGGTGGCGCGTCTGACCAACAGCCCGACTGTAATTCCATCACCCTACAGAAAAGGTCTCAGCGAGGACCCCCTTCCATCCCTGCAGGATGGGGGCAGGCATAAAACGGACGCCTGTAAAAATATTCATTTAACATGTATTACAAAAAAAACCTCTGCGCTGTTGGGGGGATAAAGGTCGCTTCCCACACGGCACCCCTTTCTCTGACCCGCTGGTCACATGACAGCTCAGTTCTCTCTGAGTTTAATGAGATTTCTCAGCTAATCTCATCAGTTATGTAAACCTGCTGCTGCTGCATCATGACCAAACACCTCGGGGAAAGATTAATAGAGCTGTTACCTCATTAATAACCAGCAACTTATTAAAATACACTATGTCCCCAATGCCCCAGCCTTGCTGATTTGTTGGAACCCATACTGAGCTCATTTATCTATCCAATTGTTACTAATGTGCAGAAACATGCTTGATATAACACGTCATATGACACCAGGGGCCACATGTATAAACAGTGCTGAGCAGAAAAAAGCCATGTAAGGGAGTTTCCGCACAGAAATTCAGATGTATAAAATAACACGTACTGTGAGAATCTGCGGACCTTTGCACACGCTGGACACCATACGTACGCAATGTTTGGAATCAGTGTGATATGGCGACACCGTGACCGAGAGGCAAAGGTAGAAAATGTAACTCTTTTTAAGCAGATTTCTGACTTTCACCCTGAGCGCTATTTTACCTGAGAGTTTTATACATGTGGCATATTGAATAAATATATATATTGGTTGTTCTCATTTTCACAACTCTCTTCACCTGCTCAAAATTTGATTGTAAATAATGCCATGATATGCTTTTAATGTCCTGTTATGAAGCATTTCAACGGCATGTAAATCAGGAATATTTTTTATTGGCGTTCCCGTCGTTGATTGAAAATGCTAAACGGGCCTGTATCTCCCTCAGGTTTAGTGCTGTGTTACATAGTTATGCATAAATGCAACCTCCGCTCAGGAATGACAAATTAACTCATCAATGATGCACAGACTGAGGTCAGCCGCCATTGTGCAGAAAAACAATGAACCGAGAAATGTTAGAATGTTCACTGGGAAAAAGACTTTCAGACTCTTATCAAATGAAAAGCGACAGTTTTTCTAATCATCAGACATCAGCCTCCTCCCCGGCACAGTAATACTGGGGTGTTAAGTAGTTCACATCATGCTCAAAAAATACTAGAGCCTCTTATTCAAAACACTGGGTGGCTCTTCCCTCTGCCCTGGCTGCGGGATAAGAGTGGGGGGGATCATAAAAACACGAGATAGGCCTCAGAGCAAGGGGAACAGTGTACATCATTCTGTATTGTGGGAAATCAACACTGCAGTCCCAATAAATTTAACACAATTCTCACCCAGTTCCTGTTGCGCTACAAGCCCGTACCTGCCTCAGGTGTGTTGCTCACAGTCCCCTGGAGAAAGGATTCAGAATGACTTCCTTCCTTAGGGCTCAGCAGACCTCCACATAAGCTTAATGGGCAGTGTGTGACGATGACCAGATACCATAATGCCGCTTTAATTGAGAGCCTGCAATGTAATTAGGGCTTATGTTGCAATGGGGGAGGCGGGGATGTGTGTGGAAGAGAGGATGTCCTCTTGCAGGAACCTGCATATTTAATGCAAAGGGAAATAGTCTTTAACCTCTACAGGGTAGAAAAGCTCCAGGCTCATCGTGTAATATAAATCCCATTCTGGTACCAAAGGCTTTGAGACAGTGCAACCATGGTGTGGGAACAGCACCATAGATAGGTTCCACATCATGCGCTTTGGAGAGTTTCACCAGAACATCTCCAGAACATATCCAGCAGACGCTTTTGTGTTTAAAATGTTTATCTGTTCTCATGTTACCTGACTATAGGAAACAAGGACTCTGTGGATGCCAATCCAGTCCCTAAACTCCTACGCTACACCTCGCTGGTGCTGAGGTCCATCTCACAGATAGTTATTATATTAGAGAGACTTGGAATAATATGACATTTCACCTTCATATTTGCAGCTGCGCAAGATGGTAGATTTACAGTTAGAGCATCAATGGCGGTATTGAACGCCTCAGCAGTGGTGTGTTTGAAGCCCTGCTACCTGTGTAAGCTCTGAAACAGGCCGCTATGACGCAGGTTAATTATTAATGCTTCCGAGCCACGGCCCAAAGTCAATAGAAGTAGCCCAGCGAGCATGCAAAGATCCATTTATCTCTTCCCGCTCTGGCATATGACATTACGTTCCTTGTAGATGCACAGAGTGTAGCTTCTCTGTAAGCCTGTCACCACACGTGCTAAAAGACAGTAAAGATGGCAGCAGTTTGACTGGGCAGTATTTGTACATTATTAACTTCAGTAATCAGGATTACTACAATAACAACCCAGGTCTCATTACACCTTTCGTCTGGATTTTTGCCAGCAATTTGCATCAGCGGAGTGTAGTTTCCACAGCGGAAAAACAAATCTAAGATCCGCAAGCTCTTTGTTTAACTTGTACATAATAAACAAGCAGAACGGCTCCGTGCAGAATTAAAGTCGCTGCACGGTTTCTAGGAAAAGTGGGAATATCGAAGGATTAGAGATTTAGCTTGCTGCAGATGACACGGTCTCAATTAGCGGTGTTGTTGTAACTCTGGCTGGAACTGTCTACACATACTCAGGACACAAGCCCTTGCAAGGAAGCCATCTTCACCTACAGTACTGTAGACCATACTGACAGCCTGAATGAAAGGCACCAGGGCTGAAGCGCTGGCCAGCAGGCAAGAGGGTACGACCAAGTGTACCATCAGCCAGCGGTCCGACAAAACCAGGACGACAGCCAGAGAGTCCTTGCGTGTCACCGACCTCAGACAATGGAAGCCCTGACTCTTTTATTCGTTGACAGTCTGTGCCCAACTGAAAAATAAACTCGCCAGACCCTATTGGCAACTCAAATTTGATATGGACCCTACTTTTTTTTAACCCTGAAACCCAACAGTAAGAATGTGGGACAGAACAATAACACAACCCCCCCCGACCTCCCAAAGGTTCATCTCCCACTATGCTGTTCATCATAAGAAGCTTTAGGTAAGGTCTTAAGAGACCGCCATGCTTAAGCCTGCAGGTTGTTTACTTACCGCTCAGACTCAGGATAGTTGTTCTTCCCTCTCTCTCTCTCTCTCCCTCTCTCTCTCCCTCTCTTGCAGGGGTGTTTGATGGTATCCACTCAGGGTGTATGTCCACAGTGCCGGTAGGGCAGGTTAGTGACTGAGGGGACAGACTGAAGGGACGCTCTCTCTCTCTCTCAGGAAGAGATACAGGCACCTGCTGCTCCCACTCTGTGGAGGTATTACAACTGACACTGTGGCTCTCTCATTCACCGCCACTGATCCCCCTCAGAGAGGGGCGGGGTCAGGTTAGCTGGGTAACACGGAAGGAGGAGGAGGAGGAGGTGGGGGAGGGGGGGGGTGGTTCACCCCAGTGGGGGGAGCTGAGCCACAGCATCACACAAGCTATACAAAGCAGCATGGAAATGATTGGCCCTGGTCTCTCCAAACCCCACCTTTTTTTTATTTTTCAGACCTTTCCACCACCCATACTCACCCCCCACCCCACAAACACACACACACACACTTAGCTCCTCCCATGTGGAGTCTATTCCTCTCTCCAAATTGCCTTTGTGTGGGAAAAGGTCAAGGTTTGAATTTTAAGAGGGACATCCATGTTGAGATTCCTCGCGCTTCGTTAACTTAATCTTAAAGCCATCTTTAGGTGGGGGGGGAGGGGTACAGGCTCAGGGTGTATAAAATGGCATCGAGATTCTGTCCCAGTGTATCGTCTCTGCCAGACACGCACTCCTCCTAAATGCAGGAGTTGGAAATGTGTAATCAGATGTTCATGATGTTTGTGATCTGCCTGCAAGGCCACAATATGTCAGAAATAGATATTAGAATAGTAAATTTCTTAATCTCTGATCAGGAGACTCTGGCAGTGCTTCTGGAAAGAGGTTAAGATTTCTTAAGATTCTGGTAGTCAGATTCAACAAAAAAAAAAAAATCGGGAGGCACTTAAAATACATGGACTCAGTTACATTACCGTTGAGGAGATTAGCTGTAACACAAACCAGCATGCATACGGCAGCATGGGGACACAGTACTGGGCAGATTAATTAACCGATTAGTACGTTAGCACTATCTGCCCCCCCCCCCAATCACCGGTAACAGAGCACCCCGACCCCCGACCCCCGACCCCCTGCATGAACCGGAGAATTCCTGACACACAAAGGGACTGGTTACAGCTTGTAGTTTATAGCTGCCAGTGTGGGGACCACCTATAATGTATGTAAGTAGCAGAATCAGGTGTGCCACATTAGGGCTGAAATGGAAACCTACAGGACGTTAGATCTTCAGGAACAGGGTTGGGGGACCACTGCTTTAGAGGATCTGTGTAGTGTCAGCACTCCATTATACACTGTTAACCTGGTATAGCTATAGCAGGTGAAACTGCCACATTAAAAACTCTGAACCCTTCTAATGTATAAAAAGATCATTTAATCATTTATATAAAGTAATATTAGCACATTTTACCCCTTCGTGGATTGTGAATTTTTTTTTGTTGAAAAACTCACTCAATACAAATACATAATGCTTTTTTCTAAATGTAATTAATTTGAATGTACTGTATATATAAGTAGCCACTTATATCGTTTCACTCCTTGGAAATGTCTAACATACAAACAATTACAAATAAATCTATTAAAAGCATGTACAAAAACAGGTAACATTTATTTAAATTCATATTTTCCACGGGGAAAGATAATGATATGTAATAAAATCAAACACACAAATGCGCCTTCCAGATCTATTTATTAAGAGTAAATGTGTTTCCTTCAAAACACAGATATTAAAAATTGAACAGAAAAGTACAAAATATTGATTATAAAATAGCCAGTAAAAAGGCCTTGGTTGTGTTCCACAGACTAAATCATGCGATTACATATTCAGGGCTGAGGTAAACAAACAGGATAGAGCTACAAGAGAGAGAGATTCTGTAAATTAACTCTCTTTATTAAACTGATTTCATATGAACAAATTCACATCTGACAAGAAGAGATGTACTATAACTTTCCAAGATCACTGTATACTTCATAAACCATAATCTATATTCCCAGACGGTATCATAAAGGCTCAGATATTATAAGTCACTTTATATGGTACCTGCGTGAATTGTAAGCAGCCATAACCAATGCAAGATGCAGATTTTGAAGACAGCTTTGGACACAAACCGATAATTACTGATGTGACCTCAATCTTCATGCTTGTGGGACATTGTGAAAGATATGTACAATCAAAATAGAAAGCAGAGGACTTTGGCTGCAAAAGTAGGCTTCCTAATACTCAAAGGTACATGAGAGCAAGTGTACATGTTTTTTTTAAGAACGACTGTACAGAAACAAACATAAATCAGAAAGAGCTTCAGACCAGACTTTATGACGGTCATCTTCCTGACCCCAGAGTTAAACACTGTTATTTCAGGGTCACCCTTCTAACAGTTTTTTTAAAAAGCAATGTATTCCTCTGTAACTTTTCCAGTCAGGCCTACAAGCATTTTTCATTGTAGAGTTTTATTTATTTCACAAGCAAGCACTTTGGTAAGTATGATAAATGATTTGTCACTTGGCAGTATGTGGATGCTCGTGTTTATATTTTGATATTAGGAAGACGCGTATGAATAATTGACCATTTAATAATATTATATTTAGCATGACATTCGTAAAGGGATTGCCACAGATACACTTGTTGTTTGTAAAACGGTTAAATGAAAAGTCATTTCAATAAACGGCAGGAGAATCTGTCAGTTCAACATTAGAGAAGATGCCAGAATTTTGGCTTTAAATCCCTTGTTTCATATATCATGTTTCACTGATATAATTGTACTATCACTGCTTTGGCATGAAAATGATTATTCAAAATGCGCTTTTGGAATTGGTATTTTACATGGTTTGAAATGTGATTAAGAAAATCTACAGCTAAGAGGATTTACTGAATGACTGAAAGACTGAATGAACTCAATCACTGCAGCACGTTCATGGCTGGACTGAAGAGTCCACAGAATCCTTATGCCGCAAAGAGGGACTGAAGGAGTTTTTTTTTTCATGGCCAAAAATAAGCATATTAATCTGCTCAAATGAACTTCTGCAGCAAGGAAATCCTATCTGCAGCTGGGCACAACTCCCTTCTCTCTGGACCTGAATAGGCCCATATTCTTACCACTGGGCACCTCACACCTGTGACACGATAATCCTGGTCCCCTGGCTTTTCTCCTGTCACTCAGGCTTTCTGTACCCCACACGCGGGGTATCAGATGGTATACGCTGAGGGGGGGGGGGGGGGGGTGGAGCTTAAACCCACACAGGCGCAGTCATTGTTTAAAGAAAGGAAACAAATTAAGAGGTAAGGAATTACACCGAGAGACATGCAGGCGAGATGCTACCAGATGCTCGGTTTAAATATGAAAATACAGTTGGGTTGAGGGGGGAAATGATGCACGTTGTTGGAGAGACAGAGTCTGGGTATGGCAGTAAGATACCGTCACCTTCTTCACTCAGCGCTTTCTATATGCAGTCTGCGGGAATGGTGGGAATGATATAGGTGACCCGAAATTTCTGTAAAACGCAAGAATTAAGTAAACGATAAGTCAGCCGGAACTTCAGAATGTTCAGTCCAGACGATATAGCACTTCCTGCTACTGCGCCGCCCTTATCTGGAAATACCACCTCGGGGCTGTTACAATTTAAAAGCAATTTACGAGCTCTTCCTTTCTTGCTGCCACTGCGGCTGTCGATATCAATCATTTACGCCATCCTCCCGTAAAGCGCTTGGCACAGGAACCCTGACGGTGGCAGACGAGGCCCCGACTATGTGCAGCTCTGGTTAAGGACAGGGCCAGGGGCGATGCCCGCCTACAGACGGGCACATCTGTTACCGCATGCTCTGTGTACACTGCACTCTCTAAGGCTGGCGCTCCGGGTCTGTCAGAGGGGGCTGTATCGCGCGCGGGTCAGGGGGGGGGGGCGTCGGGCATGGGATGAGTCTGCGGCACGGTGTCCTCCAACACCCCCCCCACCCCCCCTCAGGACAACAGCGCCTACCAGTACGAGGGGCCATTGGACACTCTACACGGTACACGCGGTAGACACAGGACGCATGACACAGCCGTCTTTGGTCCCTTAAACAGTTCAGAGGCAGGCAGGACGGAGAGGTCCACTTGGCGAATTAATTTTAAAAAACACAAGCGACCGAGCGAACTGACACAGATCAAAAGGCTGTTTTAAAGAAGCGTCATCCCCAAGCTTAGTCTTTACACGACGGCCATCGATTGTGCCCCTCGAGGCCAGTACAGGGACAGAGAGGCCCGTTCTCTGTATTTAGTGACACTGTTGTTTTTTTTTAGGGTGAGCAAGTTCAGCTGACCTTTTGAATGTTTGGGGTGATGGAGGGAGGGGCATCCCATCTGCCGCCGGAACAGAAAACCCAAAAAAGAGGAAGAGGAGCCAAACGGGAAGAGGACCGAGCAACCCGTAGCCACAGAAACACAGAGCTGACGCTCCACCTCCACGCATCGCCCTTTGTAAACACAACTGGATATATTTAGAGAGAATATATAGAGAATATATACAACACTGTCAGAGACAAAGTGGCCTTTTGGGAAGAGCCAGGGCCGTGAGGGGCGTGGCCTGTCGGCCTGTGGGCGGGGCTCAGATGTCGGTCAGCGCGCTGCAGGTGATCAAGCGGACGGTCAGCGTCCCTGGCAGGTCGTTGCTCTGGCGATTCCCCTTATCCCGCAGGTGCATAGTATGCTGCTGCTGGAGGTCGCTGGGGTCACTTGACAGGGTCACCTGACCCAGGAAGGAGTCCACGATCACATTCTTATTGTAGATCTGCAGCGTTCAGAGAGAGATAGTGAGAGAGAGAAGGAAAGAGGAAAGGACAAAGTACAAGAAGGAAAAAGAGAGGGAACGTATAAAGGAAAAGTTGAAATGAACATAAATGGAGAGATTGAAAAAGAAAAGAAGAGTTTAATTGAGGGCACATTTTCAAACCTAAGAAACAGTTGAAAAGAGGGGTGATATCCAAATGAACAGACCTGCGGCAAGCTGCTGACGTCAGTCTTATTGTCACTCGCAGCTCAACGGCCTTTCTGCCGCGACCACTCCACTAACCTCAATATGAATGGCTCCCTTTGCATTCTTCCTGTAAAAGAGGCCTTTGGTGTCGAACTCCGGGTTAGTGCTGTCTTTGAGGACCGGAGAGCGCACCTTCTCCCCTTCACAGCTGATTACAACATAAGGATCTGAGGCTGGAAGCAAGAGTGACATCTGTCAATCACGCGTCAACTGCTGTCACTGGCAATGCATGCCAGATTACAACAGAGAAAAAAAAAAATCACCACAGCACAAAATACACTCATCAAACAAGTATTTTTAGACACTTACGTCTTTAAACTGACCATGGTCACGCCCAGAAGAAAGAATAAGAAAATTGTAATTACACAACTTAAAAAACCTGCAGTTATGGACTTTGGCCACAAGGTGGCGCCCACATGCAGTACATATTATAATTTTCATTTGTGCATTCATAGCTCTTGGGGATTGAGCTTCTTGCTGGTTTGAATATGGCCATAATGAACATGTGACCGTAAGCATTACTGCAAGAATGGAATGGTGACGTAAAAATGTTGCTCAAAACAATAACTATTGAACATGTTAAAGGAAACTCATGTAATAGACCTAAACAACAATACTCATGTATGCATATGAAAATAAATATCTGGTGAATGAATACCAAAAACAAAACACTTCAATGTTTTCTCCACCAAACCTCCCCCCCCCCCAAACATATGACCTCGCCCTTATTGGTAGCATTCCAGCAGATCTTATTGATCTCTCAATAGCTGCATGTTCTCAAGAGAAAACCTCACAGTGGGACATCGCACGTGTTTTGACTGATCAATCGACTGCGATAAGGATAAACAGAAGTAGAATGAAACGAAAAAAACTGCAGTTTCTCATTCATCCACAGGGGGGCGTACCTCCGTTAGAGTCCTGGCCCTGCAGCCCCACTGCTGCCATTACGTGCACCTGTGTCACCAGGAGAGGGTAGCCACACATTCCAGTCCAGCAGGTCTGGGGCGGCTCGTCCACGGTCAGCTCTCTGTGGTCACAAAGTGAGCTTCCCTTGCATTGAGCTCACCCAGGAAGGAGACTAAATGCAAGGGCACATTTCCCCCCGAAAAGCCACACCTCAACTGTGACCTCACCCCCTTCCTCCCACACACACACACACACACACACACACACACACACACACACACACACTCTCACACACACACACACACACACACACACACACACACACACACACACACCTGTACTCAGATATCCCAAACACACCCATTCATTACCATGCCCTGTAGATGTTATTGTTCACTAACAGTATTATATTATTTGAATACATTTTATTGATGCGATATGACTGAAGGGTGATTTGTTTATAAATGATCATGAGTAATGGAGGCCCAGCGATACCACAGTGACAGGTAGACGGGTGAGGTGGACGGCTGTTTTACTTGCACTCCGCAGGCACGTCCGTGAAGACCCGGAGCAGGAATTCTCCCTGCAGGCCGGGGTCAAAGGTCGTGGGGATGATGACGTAGCGTCCCTCCTTCAGCTCCTTGCGCAGGAACACGCAGCGGGAGTTGATGTAGACGGAACCTCCGACTTTCTGCTGGGGCGTGTGCATGCGATACTTCCTGTTGAGCTCCACCTGGGGACAGTGGGACTGGTTATACCTGTACACACGCCCTCCCACGAAGATAAGGAACAGATATATCCTGCGCACACAACCGCGCCTTGATAAAATGAGCCTTTGTATACATGCCTGTGATGTCTCCTCCCTGCAGCTGTTGCAGAATGACGTGAAAAAAAACTGTGTACTTGGGCATACTTTAAGCATGATAATATAAATTACATTGGCTTCAAGTATGCTGAAATATGCCTTAGTATACTTTTTTCACATGGTAATTCCTGTGACTACCCCATTAAAAAACCACCTGCCCTTTTACTTTACAGAGAAGGGTGATGAGGTAAGTAACATGGGTAAAGGTTGTAGAATCACAATTTACTCGCAAATTAACATACTTGAGAGTGTGTTGCTTCTTAAAACAGAAAGGTATCAAAGTTAACACTGAAATTAAGTGGTATCACAGTGCTACCAAGTCCCTGCTTTTGTAGACCTGAGGTAAACAAATCAATGGCCCTATTCTGTGCTCCGCCTCCAGACCTGCTCGTGTCCCCGCCCACGTTCATCGTGACCCCGCCCATTCCGGCCCTCACCCGGTGAATATCGAATCCGATGGCCAGGTTCTCGCCCCTCCCCTCTTTGAGGCGGGCGCGGCGGTCCTTCTGTTGCAGGCAGATCAGAACCTCATCCTCCGCCTTCTTCACGTCAAACACGTACTGAGGGGCACAGACACACAGCTCTGTCAGACTCAAACACGTACTGAGGGGCACAGACACACAGCTCTGTCAGACTCAAACACGTACTGAGGGGCACAGACACACAGCTCTGTCAGACTCAAACACGTACTGAGGGGCACAGACACACAGCTCTGTCAGACACAAACACGTACTGAGGGGCACAGACACACAGCTCTGTCAGACTCAAACACGTACTGAGGGGCACAGACACACAGCTCTGTCAGACTCAAACATGTACTGAGGGGCACAGACACACAGCTCTGTCAGACTCAAACATGTACTGAGGGGCACAGACACACAGCTCTGTCAGACTCAAACACGTACTGAGGGGCACAGACACACAGCTCTGTCAGACTCAAACACGTACTGAGGGGCACAGACACACAGCTCTGTCAGACTCAAACACGTACTGAGGGGCACAGACACACAGCTCTGTCAGACTCAAACACGTACTGAGGGGCACAGACACACAGCTCTGTCAGACACAAACACGTACTGAGGGGCACAGACACACAGCTCTGTCAGACTCAAACACGTACTGAGGGGCACAGACACACAGCTCTGTCAGACTCAAACACGTACTGAGGGGCACAGACACACAGCTCTGTCAGACACCAACACGTACTGAGGGGCACAGACACACAGCTCTGTCAGACACCAACACGTACTGAGGGGCACAGACACACAGCTCTGTCAGACACAAACACGTACTGAGGGGCACAGACACACAGCTCTGTCAGACTCAAACACGTACTGAGGGGCACAGACACACAGCTCTGTCAGACTCAAACACGTACTGAGGGGCACAGACACACAGCTCTGTCAGACTCAAACACGTACTGAGGGGCACAGACACACAGCTCTGTCAGACACAAACATATACTGAGGGGCACAGACACACAGCTCTGTCAGACACAAACACGTACTGAGGGGCACAGACACACAGCTCTGTCAGACTCAAACACGTACTGAGGGGCACAGACACACAGCTCTGTCAGACACCAACACGTACTGAGGGGCACAGACACACAGCTCTGTCAGACACCAAACACGTACTGAGGGGCACAGACACACAGCTCTGTCAGACACAAACACGTACTGAGGGGCACAGACACACAGCTCTGTCAGACTCAAACACGTACTGAGGGGCACAGACACACAGCTCTGTCAGACTCAAACACGTACTGAGGGGCACAGACACACAGCTCTGTCAGACTCAAACACGTACTGAGGGGCACAGACACACAGCTCTGTCAGACACAAACATATACTGAGGGGCACAGACACACAGCTCTGTCAGACACAAACACGTACTGAGGGGCACAGACACACAGCTCTGTCAGACTCAAACACGTACTGAGGGGCACAGACACACAGCACTGTCAGACACAAACATGTACGCACGCATGCACGTGCATACACACACACACACACACACACACACACACACACACACACACACACACACACACACACACACACAACAGTCCTTATGTTTTTTGTTATACTTCACCTGGGGGTTCTGCCACACACACACACACCTGTGGGTTCGCCACCCACACACACACACACACACACCTGTGGGTTCTGCCACACACACACACACACACACACACACACACACATACCTGTGGGTTCTGCCACACACACACACACACACACACACACCTGTGGGTTCTGCCACACACACACACACACACACACACACACCTGTGGGTTCTGCAGGAAGGTGGGTTTGTGGTTAACGCAGCCCCCGGAGCGGTTCCTGAGCGGCTCGTCCAGGTGTGTCCAGGACCCCCGCATCACCGCCTCCTCCCAGGTCTTATGGATGCTCAGGTACGAGGTGTTAATCATTCGGCACAGGATGAGGTCAGTGAAGTAACGGCAGAAATCCTCAAACGTCATCCTGGGTCACGGGAGCGGTGCGGGGGGAGGGGAGGGGGCGGGACGGGAGGATCAGGGTCAGCGACTGACTGGACGTCACTGTGTGTAAGACCAAGGCAGAGACCAAGACCTCAAGCCACCATGACTGTCTAGGATCTCAAGGTTATGGATTAAATCTCAGAAAACCAGGTGGTTATGGTTCATAGCCAGGGATAATGTGCAACTAGGCCGAGACCTCAGCGAGGACGAAGAAGATTAAGGACTCAAAGCTCATACACTGACGAGAAAGTGAGTTTTTCGGATGTCATACAGTGAGTATAAAGGTAGTATTTGCACAGCACACTGTGATAAGTGGGTTTAGTGTGAGGCCCAGACTGAGAAATAGCAGAAAACTACACACAGAGAAAGAAAAACAGACAAAATCCCAGATTTACTTAAAACCATCTTTTCAAGAACCACATAAATCCTGCAGCACATTTTCTGTCTAAAAAGCTAAAGATTCGTCTCTAATGTCATTAGGGTGGAGTTTTATACAGGAATATTAATAAAAGGAGGCTGTTGAGAATGCATAAATGGCGGGAGGGTGAAGGGGTGGCGCTCTCACCAGAACTCTCCGTCCTCCTGCACCGTCACGCCCAGCTTCTCTCTCTCACTCTTGCTCACTTTCTGCCACTCTTCAGAGCTACGAGAAAGAGAACGAGTCACATCACTCCATATTCTCCAGCAAATATAACTCCCCACTGGATAAAGGTGTCTATCCAGTGAATTAACAATGTCAAATAATGATGCAATTTTGGTCAAATGCAACTCTCTCAAAATGATGCCAGCACATAGTCTCTCATATGCCCAGCTAAAGACACACACACACACACACACACACACAGATGGAGCACTTATTGTTTATTTATTGAGGAATACAAGGTCTTGGTCGTTTCTTTGTTTGTATTATGTCTCAGTATACAGGCATGTATGCCAACACTTATGTTTAGTTGTAATTTTTATTTTGATGTTTGAAAGTAGGTGCACGTACACAATGTATAATTTATGAGCTAGTATCTATTCATGAGTATGTTTATGAATGTATTTTTGTTTTCAGAAATACACTCACACACCATTATGTGTGGGTTTGTTTTGGCATACTCCTTTTGACGTTTTTCTCCAATAATGTGTCCAAATAATCCCTTGTGGGATGCTGAGCATCGACTGGACACGGAAATAAACAAACAAATAAATAAATAAACAAATAAACAACCAAATAAATAAATAAATTAATTCAGTCATTGATTCATTGATGCATGCACAAGGCATGTATCTTTACCTGCAACCTTTTCTCATTGGTAAAGAGAAATAAAAGGAGGAAGCCATGACATTCATAACCTTCACAGTAAGTGATATTAAGCCTTAATTTTGGCAAGAGCTCGGAGAAACTAAATAAATTCCTTTCGTTTTTTTATTTTATTTTGATAAAGCCGTCCGACCTCCTGTCAAGCCCCCCTTTTCCTTAAACCCCCCCCAAAATAAATCATTCAAGCCGAGTTATGAAAAAAAGGGAGACCCGCTTTCACTTTAATTGGATTTCTCCTCTTTAATAATTCAGAGCGGCATAAAGAATAAAAACCATGACGAGAGAAGCGCTCCATCTTCATTTGCGTCCCGCGCCGCGTCAGAGGGGAATTAAATAAAGGGTGGAACATAAAAACGGGGGGTGAGCGTGGCCACGGACCACCTGATGAGCTCCTCACCGCCTGCACCCCAGGATTATTTCCCATATCAATCAGAGCAGAAGAGGACAGAAGCATTATCTGAATTTTAAAAGATGGAGGGAGGGGGGGGAGGGGGGGGTTAAAGGAAAGATTAAATTCGAGCACGGCCAAAAAGCAGGTCATCCAGCGACCCTGTTTTGTGGCCGGGCTTTTGAATTTCACTCAAAGCAGGAGACTCCCTCAAACTCGCCATTCTAAATGGCTCTGGAGAAAGGAAGAAACTACACTGAAGACACATTTTTTACTTTAACTACTTACTGCATTGTTTATCATTGTAATTATTTATTACTCTGTTCTGTTCGTCCTGTTGTTGGTCTGTTTGCCGTCCGCCTGAAAGCAGAGGTCAGCGGCAGAAAAAGACTTACGGCTCAGGCTAGAACATTCCATGTGTCACTGACTTTCCAGAGTACATTTAACCCTTTGAAGAGTAGGTTTTTTTGGTGTAAAATCCAGGTTAGGGTTAGTCCTTCCCAGTATTTTGTTCCAATCACTTGGATTTGCTAACTAGCACAATTCTATAGCCACGAGTTAGAACTAGCCTAATTAGTGAAATCAGCTGGCTGAGTTCATGGGTGGAAGAAACACAAGGCAGGACTTTTACTTTCTGAACCCCTGGACTTTACACCTCTCTTTTCTCCAATGATCACCTTCCATTTCCCGATGGAAACATGCTCACATACGTATGTATTTAACAGCCAAGGTTGGCAGAAGCCTCGCTGCCTGCCAGATCACGCTACTGGCTGAGGATCAGAGGGTGGAGCTTTTCCGGGTCATCCGTGGGTGATGCCACTGTGGAATGCAAACAAAGAGAGCTCTGCCGGCTGGAATCCTGATAACACCGCTCACGCCAAGAGGGTAATCCAGCCAGCTGCTGTACGATTCCCCGACCATTCAAACACGTTTACATCCTGTACGATTACTGTCCACCGGTTTCCTTTTTAAAGAAGCAAACCCTTATATGCCAGTTGTGCATCTGAATACATTTAGCTGTATAAAAAATCGAGATGAGCTATTTTTGTGTTGTTGTTGTACAGCTGTGGTCCACTAGAGGGGGCTGTGGGAGCATTGGAAATAAGAGCCACGGGAGAGAGCTGTCCGAGTGAAATAGTTGTGTCAGCCAGGAGTGCCTCTCCCCCACTTCCTGCATGGGGCACTAGGTGGTCATGGGAGAGTGAGGGGAAGTTAACTCTTCATAGAAACAATAGCGGTATGGCAGAGCGCTTGGGTGTGTTGAGCTGGTATCACAAAGTGTACATGTTTGGACCGCGAGTGTTACGCTTATGAAGTATGAGTGTTTTTCTTCCCACTGGGGAGTTTTTACCTCGCTTGCATTTTGGGGGCTCAGGCCTGGTTTTTGTCCAATTTTCCTTCTGTTTGCAACAGTTCACAGTAAAAAGCGCTGCACAAATACCATTAGAATTGAAGAACTGTATGAGAAAGTAATTAACCTAAATAGCTTTAGTGAATATCCTGACTCGTAAGAACAAGTATAATATAATGTAATGGGGGAGCCGTGTGGTTGCTAGCACCCGGTCTCGACGTCTGTCTGTCCTGGCCCCACGGTGGTGGAATGAGCTCCCCGTGGAGGTCAGAACAGCAGAAAGTCTGACTGCCTTCAAGCGCAGATTGAAGACTCACCTCTTCAAGCTGCACCTCTCTCCACCCCTCCCTACCTCCCTATGACTATTGTTATTAATGTTGTGTAATTCCCCCCCCAAAAAAAAAAAAAAAAAAAACAACCCCAAATCATACTGACTGCGCCTAGTACTTAGATTCATATTTGCCTTTTTAGGGTTGTTTTTAAACGTTCTTGTTCCTAGTTTGAAAATGCACTATGTACGTCGCTCTGGATAAGAGCGTCTGCTAAATGTCTATAATGTAATGTAATGTAATGTACAGCCAAACAGTGACTCAGCCGGTCACAAGCTCCTCCAGCAGGGGGCGCTGTTCACGCTCTTTGTCCACGACTGTAAAAATAGGCAGGCAGCACGGGGACACGCATCCTGTCACCACCCTCCAGATTTGGCAGCGGATCGCCCAACTCTTTCAGCAAGTCAGCTGTAGTGATGTGCCGGGAGAGATAACGCCTCTTCTCCTCGTCTGTCAGAAAATCCACCTCGTCACAAGGTCTGGTGTGGCAGAGAGCCGAAGATAGGCAGAGGCACGGGAGATACTGAAACGGACCGGGACACGCTGAGTCCAGGAGTAACCCGAGCTGAACCGTTATAAGGAAGATGAGTACGAGAACACTGGTCTGAGCCTAAGGGCGTGGGCCAGAATCCTGGTCAAGATGCTGCTCTCACTAAGGACTCACGCAGAGCTAGAAATAAGGTGAATGAATAGCGCAATGTAATATAACTCTCAGTGCAACTGCCACTACATCACAGATGGACCCATCTGTGCCACCGCCTCAGGGCACCCGCAACTTTCCGCCACATTCCTCTACACACCTGTTCAGTGCCTGTCCCTCCTGCAGGCCAACAGGGGGCACCCTGCCCCCGAGGCAGCGGCCTGACGGGCTCACGGAAGAAGGCCCTTGTGAGAGTATCAGGCTGTGACATGCTGTCCGCATTGGGGAGACAGTAGCTCCTCCTGAAAATGAGTTTTCCATCTGTCTGTATGCAGAGTCCACACAGGCCAGCCAAGCGAATAACACAATGAGGTCAAGCAATTTCCCCCATCATCTCACAAACTGGCCCGTGATATACACTACACACTCTGCTGTAACAGAGTTCATTTCCTGCTTCTGTCCACAAATTTTTTTTTTCTTCTGTGTACTGTATGTACTGGTGCGTGTAAGACCTCCAGGCCTGTAGGGGGCGGTGTTACCTGTCGCTCCAGGCTCCGCACCACTCTCTCTCCCCCCAGGGATTCCTCATACGGATCATGGTGAGCTTCTCGGATTTGAAGTACGCCAGCAGCCCGTGACCCAGGCGTACCCTCCTGACGTCCGTCACTGCATAGGCGTGGCCTTTCACCAAGCCACAGTCCAATCGCGCCTCCATGTCCGCCGAGGTGGTCGCCTGGGAAACAAGAGCGCGTCATCCTGAGTATATTCACCTGAACTCAAAGCCACACAACTGGTGGGTGGAAATATATCAAATTCCAGTCAGATGTGCTTTTAAACCAAATAGTTTCTCCTCAGTGGTTGAAAAAACAGTCATTCTAGACGTGCTCTTGGGTCGAGCAATAAAGACACAGCTCACCACTCTTAGTGGGATTCATATTACCCTTTATACCAATGGTTATCTTCAATGATAAAATTAAACTAACCTATAAATCAATTTCCCAAATAGATAAATTGCTTTCTTGCATACTTATGCTTCTTGGATACTTTTGTTTTCATACACTGTATGATATGTGTCATTTTTTTTACAATATCATACAGTGTATATAGATAGTTTTTCAGTTGGACCACAATAAATGGTCATTGATTGAGGTCTGAGCAGCCATCCTGACCTGAGCATCAGATGTATGGTTATTTATACTGGCTTGTAATTTACTGTGTACAGTAAGTGTCTAAACAGTATTTTCATCCGTCACCCTGTTTGCACACCAACATTTCCCACTGGGATAGATAGCAAAGATTGAATTGACCATAATGTTCTGACCTAGACTCCTTCATCTGGCACTTCAGGTAGACAGAAATGAGCGCTAAAAATGGAACGTCTAGTTTTGTTGTTCATAAAGATGGCGGCGTGTCCTGACTGGACGCTCGGAGCCTCACTCTGATGGAGCAGCTGATGAGGCCGTCTCGGTTGTGGACCTTGAGGACCCTCTCGAACAGCTGACTGCGGGCGGCCTCGTCCTCGGAGAACTGGCCCTCGAGCAGGTCCATGGGCTCCGACACGCCCCCTGTGAAGTCCACCAGGGCGTCGGCTGTGTTGCCGCCATCCAGCGCCTCATAACAACCATACATCCTGCAGTGCGGCAACACAGGGACATCTATTAGCTCTGACCCCAGGATCAACAAAATCTCCAATTATCTGTGTCTCATGTGCTCCCAGGCAGGGTGTGAAATGAACACACGCCATTCAGACAAATGCTGACTAAGATTTGCTGCTCCAGCAGCCACTTTGGGAAGTAACTGACCAGGATTGTATTGGAAAAGGTAATGCGGCTGGTAAAATGTTGAAAATGGCTGGTGATTTTTTTGAATCCATAAGCCACTCTGGACAATGGGTGAAAAGGTTAATTTAATGCCCTGCTCCAAGGTATACATTAGTCACATGACTGACAGTCAGCGCTTATGATATGACTTACGTATTTTTTACTTACTTTTAATTAAAGGATAACCAAGCTCATGATTCTGGTCATGTGATGTTATCACTGTAGTGACAAACCACAGTCATTGTGGCTTACGGACTAAGCTTCACAGAATATAAAAGTCGTCATGACGACTCAATGGTGACATGAGGAAAAAAAGCTATACGAGAACCAATCAGAATAGATAGCTTATAATGAACCTAAAACCTCTCCTACAGATTTCCCTGTCTGTGATTGGCTATTCCACGCCCCTCCCCCGCGCTGTAATTTTCAGCACTTACTTGGCATACGCCTTCTCCACCAGGGCACTCCAGAACTCGTTGCTGTCGTTGGAGTGGCAGTACACCAGCCGGTTGTTGACGGTGGGCAGCCGGTCGTCTATGACGACGTCCGCCCACTCCCCGAAGCGCCAGAAGCGGAAGTGGAAGATCCCGGCGTAGGCGTCGGGTTTTTCCGAATCCCACTCCTGCTCCTTCCGGTCTGGGATGACCTGCGGAAAGAGGGCGGGGGGGGGGGAGTGGGGGGCACCGTGAGGGTCCGTCCGCCAGCTTAAAATGTAATTCTGATCATAAAGCAGGCCCATAAAACCTGCCACACTACGCTCCCGTCGTGGCTGCGAGACACAGTCCAGGGTGGGTCACTTCCTTATTACATTTCCGACATTGTCATTATCAATCTGCCTCAATACAGTACAACAAATACCAGCTATGAATGAAGGACGGAAATGAAGCCAGATTCAGATTCAATCTCTAGTCACATGGGACTGGTTTCCTGACATCTCTAAGGTGTGTACTGGCTTTTCCTCAGGAAAGTAATTATTGGCCATTTACCAAATTAAAACCCAGTGTCATTAACTTTCCTGTGCTTTGTGACAATTTGCTGTGTAACGGCTATTTTTGTCCCCGTTTACTAGGAAATCCACTTCCAAATTTCACTTGCAAAGTAGGCTGAAGATAAGCATATTTTCACATTTTTCTGCTTGTCTGACACAATTTTAACTCGCTACTCAAAATACGCGAATGCTGTAACTTACTGGAGCGTCAAGAAATGAATGTAACATGATGAAGCAAGCCACCGGCCCATTGCCAAAATGCAATTACAGATACAAAAACAATTCAGGTGTGGAAGGTAACCACAGCTTGAGTAGACAGAACGCATTTGGTATGTCAGGAAAATTATGTGTGAATATGTACCACTAAGCACAGAGCCATGGGGCTCATAGAGTTTATCTGGATCTCTGTTTGCATGACGTGCGCGATGAACGAGCACGTGCCCCGGACCAAATACAAGTCTACGGCCGAGTCTTTATCTACAGTCCATCTCTTTTAATGCAGAGTTCTGAAGCACAAGAAACGGGCGCATTAATTTAAGTCTCCAGACAGGGATTTAACTACCACGCTGCTGAGGTCAGGGCCATAAAGCCACTGAATTGGGTCACTGAGCTGAATGTTGTCGAGCCGTGCAGCTCCAGAGGCTAAAAAAAGTAATTAGACGGGCTGACTTTCCCAGAAGTTTAAAACAACACAGAACTGAATGAAGACGTGAAGTCTGGTCTCATCCAAGTGATAAGCGGCCAGAGCAGCTATGTCAGAAATACAGCGGAATAAAGTTCCACGGCGAGAAACCAGAACTGGTCACCTCCCTCCAGATAACAGCTGAAGCAAACCCACTACAAAGGTCCATTCCAAGGTTCTCTCCCCAGTCTATAAGATGAGCGATGACACACTGTGACACGGCAAGAAATGTCCGTCTTAACACGCGTTTCAGTCTTGTAATGAGACTTCAAGTCTTTTTCGAAAATATTAGCTTGTTTTAAGTTACTTTTTGAAATTATCTTAGCCGCCCCCAATGGCAAATCTTGAAACGATTAAAACTCTGACCTCATTGGGCAATAGTCTTATTGAGCAAAAAAGTTATAGAAATAAGATTGTAAGGCTAAATATAAGACTAGAATGCTTGTTTTTAGATTGATTTAACTTTAGGTTTTTGCATTGCACCACGTAATGACTCCAGGACCTTGTGAGAGCGAGGTGTGGAGAAGCTGTAAATGAGCCAGGTGGCTGGTTTTACACAACCCCACCTCTGTGGCGAAGGCTTGGCACATCCTTCCAGGCAGGGCAGGGGGTATGTCATCTGCTTGAGGGATCATTTCAGAATTCAGCCCTCATTGGACTAAAAGGTGCGTCTTAGAACCGTGGAATTCTGGGTAATGCAATGCCAAGGCCTCCAAATCCCTTCGATAATCCCAGAGTCCCTGACCGCATCTTGCTTTGCGCAAACGGCTTGTCGTTCAGCTGATTCAGTTGCTGACAAACACATTATTAAAAAAAAGAAAGAACTGCGCGCCCAGGCCATAATGACCACATAAGATACATCACACAAACCCAGCTCTATAAAACATGTACAGACATGAAATTCAATTCAATTTATTTTGAGAACTGTCACAAAGACGCTGTACGGAGAAAAAAGAAGGAGAATTGGGCAAAAACCAGGCCTGAACCCCCAAACAGCAAACGAGGTAAAAACTCCCCGACGGGAAGAAATCACAGAAGGAACCTGGCTAGAGAGGGGAGCCCATCCTTCGCTGGCCGGCCCGGTTTAAACTAAAGGTGGAATGGATGGTAACAGAATGCAAAGTTAAATTCCTCCTTGCATTCTGTTACCACCCATTCTACCTTTAGTTTAAACCATCTAACACAGCAAATAATCAAGTGGGTTGAACAGTTTACAGTCAGAGATAGTACACCAGCTGGTAGAAGAAAGTCCAATGAAAAAATATATAATATGCAAATCAGAGGGCTGGGGTGGTACATCTGGGACGTGGGCACAAACGCCTCGACGCAGGCAGATAAAATGGCTGCTCGTTTATCAAGGGCAACTAACACAGTTTTAGTAATTCATTTTTAAACAGAGATACACTGAGGCAAGTTTGTCTATCTTTTTTTTGAGGGTCCAACAGGAGAGCCCCACCTAAGAAATATAATCTACGACCTCCAGCTAATAATTTCAGACCATTAACCGCCATACTACTGTGTAACGTCAGTGATGGGTTCTGAGTTTTGTCCCAACAATTAGTACTTTTAAATGTATTCTTTGTATTTTTTAAATGTATTTTCTTTCTATGAACTTTAAATGCTTTTAATTATGCACTTTTCTTTTCATATACCTTATCTATGCATTTTACTATCTAAATTGACCTTCTATTACCTTTTAGGCTTTTTATCTATGCATTTGTACTATCTTAATTATTTTTTTAAATTTATTTTTTTAAATTTTATTTTATTTACAATGTGAAGCACTTTGGGTTGCATTTCATGTATGAAAGGTGCTATACAAATAAAGCTTATTATTATTATTATTATTATTAGAGTAATTATGCATGTGTGAGCGCTCCTGCATTGTCCTGACTTGGGATTATTTGGAAAGAAGCCGGTTCCAAACATCAGCTACTAGACAGGCGACGTACACACCTATATCTTCACTTACTTAATTCCCATGCCCTTTTCCCTGTTGTGTTCTTCTCTCTCAGTACAGTCACATTGCAATTAGATTTTAAAAGCTAGAATTCATATATGACACACAGCATCACCAAACTGACGTGCGTGAATGCGCGTACACGTAACGAGTCTTGGTTTGTCACTTTAACGACCCCCCCCCCCCCCAACCCCCACCCCACCCAAATGCACACTCCCCCATTTGACAACAGTCACTTGAAACTGTAAACGAGGGAAATAAATAAATAAACAATCTAGCAACAGCACATCCCAAATGCACAGAGGAAAATCCCAATGGTTCCTCCTGCTTACGTCATTAGCTTCCGTTGCCTAGCGCTGCCACCCCTCCCCTCTCCCCCTCTCTTCTATGCAGCCTCCCTCTCTCACCCTCATTGCCTGCGGAACTGAATCAATAAAGTCCCAAACACAGCGGGTGAGCAGGGCGTGCGACACTCCAGGGTTAGCCAGAGAGAGAGAGAGAGAGAGAGAAAGAGGGAGAGGGAGAGAGAGAGAAAGAGAGAAAGAGGGAGAGAACGAGCCGTAGAAGACCGGGGAACACCACCATCAGAGCCTCAGACGCCACTCACAGCCGACGCAGCCATGGCCTCAAACCTGGAGCTTCCCTTCCGGGAGGACACCGACCTGACTGAGGTCATGCGCCATCGGGTGCTGGCGATAACGCAGCGCGGCCAAAAGCGCCAGGACGGCGAGCGGCTCCTCATGCCCCACGAGATCATATACCGCCTGGACTTCTCCGAGCAGAGCCTGCGTTTCACCGGCTGGAAGATCCGTCTGTCCGCCCCCGGGAAGCTCACCATCATCGGGACGTCGCAGCACTGGACCCCGGACCTCACCCATCTGATGACCCGCCAGCTGCTGGATCCCCCCGGCCTGTTCTGGCGGGGCCCCGAGGACCCGCAGGACGCCCCCGTCAAGTGCTTCGAGGCCGACACCCAGGAGTTTGGAGAAAGAATAGCCGAGCTCGCCAAGATCAGAAAAGCGATGTTCTTCCTGTTCGCCTTCGACGAAGGGGTCACCAAGGACAACGTCGACTGCTCCATAGCCTTCAGAGTGTCCCATAAGAAGTAAAGCCTCTCGTTCCGCTGAAGCTCTCGCAAGATACCCCCACAAAAAGGTTAGGCTGGTCTGCACTCCGCTCCTGTGATTCAACGTTTTTCTCTCTCTTTGCCTTCCAAACACCTTCCCGCCTGAACTCTGAGCGCATGTACACAGCGGACAGTAGAAGTCTTCTAAACTAAACGCACCGATTTCAAACAGCGTGCTTCTGCCTGTGCAGCGGCTGCTGTTAAACTTGTTCACAAATACTGAACCCATCTACTGTATTTGGTCATGCTTTGCTGTAAAAATGCTGTTGGTTAAACAAGATGCAGAACAGAAGAGTTATATTATAACAGCTCACGCTCCTTGTTTCTCAAGCATGTCAATGGGATTAAACCGCTGTTTTAATTTTGTATGGTTTTGGGTTTGCATGAAAGTATTTTTCCTCAAAAGTGACTGATATTGAGTTAATGTGCAAAGTGGATTAACATTGCTGTCTAGATAAAAAAATATTTTGTATTCATATAAATGGTATAATACTTATATTTATTGAATTATTTATATGACATTATAGAGATATATGGTCATCTAGTGTTAAACATGATTTTATCCCTCGTTTGGTTATGTACTGAATTAAGCTGATTTAGAATTAACCTCTCAGAATTACAGCTGGAATTGTTGCATGCACTGAATCATTGCCTATACGTCTATAAGGTGACAATACCCAACAGCACCCATTAAAATATCTCCTGCTTCAGTGATCCTCTCCTTGGCTGTCTTTCTGTCCGTGGTTAGGAATGAATTGGAAGCCATTGTGGGGGACTCGGTAGTGGTACGAGAGAGGTCAACCACCATGGATGTGCTGTTTTTTTCCAGAAGATTTCCCATAAATCAATAGCATTCTGCATCACACACTGGGGGTCCTATCAGTGAATATGTTCTACTGTAGAGTGTGACCGTTGTATAGGCAATGCACTGGTTCCATCATTGCAAATCATAATAATTTCACCAAGCCCTCTTTATACACTGAAACTCACCTCCCTTTATGATTTTCACTATGTGATGATTACTATCTACACATGAGTCATGCATATGAAAGCTGCTTACATCTTATTTGAAATAAGAATAAACATTTGTTCTTGATAGGAACTGTTGACAAACTGCCTGACTTGGGGGTATCTACGTACCAAACATTTGACTTTACACCAGTTAACATTCAGTATTACCCCTGCTGGTGAACCATTGTTTTCATTCATTAAAATAGGGATGATTCCTGTGAGGAATAGTGCAATGTGTACCATCGCCCGCAAGGGAGCAGGCAGTTTTCCATAGCATCAATGTGTACCATCGCCCGCAAGGGAGCAGGCAGTTTTCCATAGCATCAATGTGTACCATCGCCCGCAAGGGAGCAGGACGTTTTCCATAACATCAATGTGTACCATCACCCGCAAGGGAGCAGGCAGTTTTCCATAGCATCAATGTGTACCATCGCCCCCCGCAAGGGAGCAGGCAGTTTTCCATAGCATCAATGTGTACCATTGCCCCCCGCAAGGGAGCACGCAGTTTTCCATAGCATCAATGTGTACCATCGCCCGCAAGGGAGCAGGAAGTTTTCCATAACATCAATGTGTACCATCGCCCCCCGCAAGGGAGCAGGCAGTTTTCCATAGCATCAATGTGTACCATCGCCCGCAAGGGAGCAGGAAGTTTTCCATAGCATCAATGTGTACCATCGCCCCCCGCAAGGGAGCAGGCAGTTTTCCATAGCATCAATGTGTACCATCGCCCCCCGCAAGGGAGCAGGCAGTTTTCCATAGCATCAATGTGTACCATCGCCCGCAAGGGAGCAGGCAGTTTTCCATACTATCACACCTCTGTAGAACAGGGGCCAAAGTTCCTGAGTGACTCCCATCCAGGTGAACAGATCACACACATTCTCATTATGTGTATTGCAGTGTATTACTCTTGTATACAAACTATGGTGCAAATTATTAAATCAAATCGTTGGGCATTAACTTACGGAGTTGTGTCATTTTTCATTTGTTGTGGTCTTATCGACTGACACACTCAGAGCACCACAGTGTGCGTTTCAACAAATACAATTCTCAGTATAAACATGAGATATTAAAATGTGTTATATTAAAATATGAAATATGGAAAAGGTAGCAGTGTGGCATTATCAATAAATAATGTGCATCCCAGAAATTGCATTGCTGAGACACTGTCAGTTTTCTTGAGAAAAATACTCGGTATAAATTGATAACGTGTAGATTTTAGATTTTGCTTTATAATCTGCCTTGGATAAGAATAGGGGCTTCTGCTAACCAGAAAAATAGCCCAATGCAAAATAGAATGTGTCTAATCAGTGTGCTTTAAATGACACTAAGCTAGGATGAGTCTGAATCAGAGCCCTATCTACTGAGTCCTGTGTACTAGCATACTCTCTACTGTGTACTGCACACTGTTTAGCATGTGACATGGAGTATGCAAAAAATATCCTTCATACTATTATCAGCAAAAACCCGGAAATACGTATATCATCTGGGGATTTTACGTACACTATATTTAGAGAACATTTTACCTAATTAACAACTTTCTCATCCAGTGTACTCAAAAAGCATACACAATAGTATGGAAGGGTGGTGATTTGGACACAGCCCTAGAAGGGCCAAGGGTCCTCTGTCCAGAAGAAAGCCTGCAACACTCTACACAATAGTTTTTTAATCTTGGCACAAAATGGATGCAGACCTGTGTGAAAGGCAGAGGGGCTTAACCTTCAGAGGTTATAACTGTCCAGCAACTTCAAGCAACTCTCAGGCAAAAAAAGAAAGGGGCTTCTACACGTTAAACGGTTGCTGGAAAGATCCATAAAACATGGGAAGGTCATTTCCAGAAGTGAAGCTTCTTAATAAAATGGCCTTGCTAAGGACAGCAGCCTGACATGTAATATGAGGGTCCTGGCCAATAAAACCTGGTTAGGGCTCCACGGGCATCTCTGAGGACAGCTATTTTGACATTTATAAGAGAGGACTTGGCAGACAGGAACAGTTGGTGAAAACATTGAGGACATTGGGGGATGGATGTTCGTGGAGACAGTTGTTAATGAGACCCTAGGGGAGAATGGAGTGTTTCACCGGCCCAGGGAGAGCTTTTAATGAGAACATTCCGGAATGGATTTTGAGCCAAGCAGGCAAGCCGAGGACGACTCTCCTCGGCCGTTTCAATGTAAGTAAATGCACAAAATCAAAATGTGAACTGACAGGAAGAGCCTCTAAGGCCTTGGATTGGCAAAAGGAGGAATCGCATCTCTCCGGCAGCACGTGTGGACCACGTTTCCCCAGAGAGGTGAGATGAGACAACAGCGGGTTCCTCACTGAAGTGCAGTGAGGGGAACTCAAGTCTCAGAAGTGTCTTTCATGCAAAGACTGTTGGGAGACGGACGGCCAAAAACAGAACTGAAAGTGTTCTGCCTGTTCTAGTCTTCTCTCCTGCTGTTCGGGTGTAATACAAATTCACTCCTTGCTGGTTCCTTAGGAGCTTCCCCTTAAATCCAGCCTCACACCAAGGTGTACCTGAATATTCCAAACATGTACAGCTTCTCTTAGCCACTTTCTCACATAATAAATCCAGATGAGGAGCCTCTCTCTTTTCACTGTACTCCTTCACGGCTCTATCCAACTCTGTTGTCAGCACGGTAAGCAATACTATAGATCCCTGCCCTGGTCCCAGGAGTTATTGACACCTAATACTATGGTATCTACTATGATTAGAATCAAAGCAAAGTGTTTACTTGGTTTGATCTGCTTCCAAATGCCATGAACCAAAACAATCAAACCTGTTAAAGGGAGTTTCCCTTTAGGGTGGTGAGAGTCTTGTACACCTTTTAAGAATCTACTTGCCGGATGCAAGGCATAACCCTTTCCAGCTGTTTCAAATGTATGTGTCATTGCCATAGTGACAAGTGGACTGTTCAGCTCATACTGTGCAGCTCATATGTGCAAGATCCATTCAAGACATATTAGATCAGTGCACATAGTAATTCTGTATCAATTGGTATAATAGCCCTGGTGCCATGGTTACCAACAATGTCAAGTAATGGGGAATGCTGCAGCTCAGGGAGACCTGAGGCTGGCTTGTGTGTCCAGAGGTCCTGTAGGTGTGTCCAGAGGTCCTGCAGGTATGTCCAGGGGTCCTGCAGGTGTGTCCAGGGGGCCTGCAGGTATGTCCAGGGGTCCTGCAGGTGTGTCCAGAGGTCCTGTAGGTGTGTCCAGAGGTCCTGCAGGTATGTCCAGGGGTCCTGTAGGTATGTCCAGGGGTCCTGCAGGTGTGTCCAGAGGTCCTGTAGGTGTGTCCAGAGGTCCTGCAGGTATGTCCAGGGGTCCTGTAGGTGTGTCCAGGGGTCCTGCAGGTGTGTCCAGGGGTCCTGCAGGTATGTCCAGAGGTCCTGTAGGTGTGTCCAGGGGTCCTGCAGGTGTGTCCAGAGGTCCTGTAGGTGTGTCCAGAGGTCCTGTAGGTGTGTCCAGGGGTCCTGCAGGTGTGTCCAGGGGTCCTGCAGGTATGTCCAGGGGTCCTGTAGGTGTGTCCAGGGGTCCTGTAGGTGTGTCCAGGGGTCCTGCAGGTATGTCCAGGGGTCCTGCAGGTGTGTCCAGGGGTCCTGTAGGTGTGTCCAGGGGTCCTGCAGGTGTGTCCAGAGGTCCTGTAGGTGTGTCCAGGGGTCCTGTAGGTGTGTCCAGGGGTCCTGTAGGTGTGTCCAGGGGTCCTGCAGGTATGTCCAGGGGTCCTGCAGGTATGTCCAGGGGTCCTGCAGGTGTGTCCAGGGGTCCTGCAGGTATGTCCAGGGGTCCTGCAGGTGTGTCCAGGGGTCCTGCAGGTATGTCCAGGGGTCCTGCAGGTGTGTCCAGGGGTCCTGCAGGTATGTCCAGGGGTCCTGCAGGTGTGTCCAGGGGTCCTGCAGGTATGTCCAGGGGTCCTGCAGGTGTCTAGCCATTGCATCAGGTCATGCTCACTAAAAATAGCCTTTACAGGAAACAAAACACCGGCCTGCAAGCCCGCCGTTCCCCAGCCAGGGGAATTGGTCATCTGTACTGTAATTGAACAATGATGATGTGTTTTTTTCCGTAGCCACCCCCATCATCGAGGGAGTTCCTCTTCAGACGGATGTGTTCTGGCTAATGGAGCAGACAGAGTACCAGGACTCTCCGCACAACACTGAATATCCTCACTCTAATGTTTCTCAAACGGTGTTCCCTCTATTTGGGTAATATTAAGTTTTATTGATGCACTGTGAAGCAGCACTTTGCCCAAGTGTGATTAAAGCCAAATGGACTTGTGATAACCTCCAAGTTCACCTCCTCCTCATACAGTCAGCGCTGGGGAGAGGTGGCGCCGACAGGCTAATGTTAGGGATTGGAACTGAGAGATGGCAGTGTTTACAGGATCACACTAGCACACGCGCACACGCGCACACACACACACACACACACACACACACACACACACACAATCTGTTTCTCCCTCATACTCTCTCATTTTCACACAAAAACACACAAATGCATGCCCTCACCACACACATACACAGGGCCACACAAGTACACACAAACACACACACGCACGCACGCACACAAGAACTCTCCGTCTCTCCCTCATACTCTCTCACTTACACAAAAACACACAAATGCATGCCCTCACCACACACATACACAGGTCCTCACAAACACACACACGCATGCACACAAAAACTCTCAATCTCTCTCTCATATGCATGTCCTCACTCACACGCACAGGTACACACAAGCACACACACACACACACAGGGACCACAAACTTACTTTCTGCCATAGAGACTCCCTAGAGGCCAAACTGGAGCAGGCAGCCACAAACCAGCAGTTACCCAGCTGCCCCTGGTGCAGGTCATGAGCACTGATGCCATCCACGAACAGGTGGGGGTCACTGCACAGCTCCTGAGGAAGGGAGAGATGGTAAAAGGGGAGAGATATGAGATGTGTTAGGATTGGGGGGTGGCGGTTAGTTAGACATCACAGCCATTTAGCAGACGCTCTAATCCAGAGCAATTTACACAGATTTAGCAAAGTAACAAATGTTTTACAAAGTATCAATTTAAACAGCTGGATATATACTGAATCGATCGATGCAGGTGAAGTACCTTGCTCAAGGGGACAACGGCAGCGTCCTAGACAAGACCCGCTGCTTAACCGTTATACTACACTATACTACCCCCCCTCCGTGTAAATGGCACTCGCTCGTCCCGACTGCGGAGCTTTTCCACCCTAGCTCCCCAGTGGTGGAACGAACTTCCCATTCCCCTACGTTCCATGCCAACCCTGCCTACTTTCCGTCGTGGCCTGAAAACGCACCTTTTCAGACTCCACCTGGACTAATACTTATCTAGGACCTCATGATTTGTGCTCTTGTTGAACTGTGTACTCAAGATAGTCAAGTTTATAATAGTTAGAATAGAATTGTATTAGAGCTGATTTACCCAGTTCACTTTGAACTGCATTGTGTTCATTACTAGGGATAGCTGCTACTGTATGGGAAGAATGTGCTTTCTTATCTGTTCTGTAGTTACTTCGATGACCTTTCTGTATGCACTTACTGTACGTCGCTTTGGATAAAAGCGTCTGCTAAATGAATGTAATGTAATGTAATGTACACGGCTGCCCACGGACGGACAAAACTAACAGAAGCGGCAGGCAGACGGAAAAGGAGAGGATTGAGATAAAAGCAGATCTGGGGAGATATGGGGGCGGGAGGTAGGAGGGAGAGATATGGGGGGGTAGGGGAGAGATATGGGGGGGGGGTAGGGGAGAGATATGGGGGGGGGGGGTAGGGGGAGAGATATGGGGGGTAGGGGAGAGATATGGGGGGGGGGTAGGGGGGGGGGGGGGGGGGTATGGGGGGGTAGGGGGAGATATATGGGGGGTAGGGGAGAGATATGGGGGGGGGGGGATATAGGGGGGTAGGGGAGAGATATGGGGGTAGGGGGAGAGATATGGGGGGTAGGGGAGAGATATGGGGGGGTAGGGGGAGATATATGGGGGGGGGGGGGGGGGGGGGGGGGGGGGGGGGGGGGGAGAGATATGGGGGGGGTAGGGATATGAGATGGGGGGTAGGGGGAGATATATGGGGGGGTAAGGGGGGAGATATATGGGGGGGTAGGGGAGAGATATGGGGAGGTAAGGGGAGAGATATGGGGGGGGGTAGGGGGAGAGATATGGGGGGTAGGGGAGAGATATGGGGGGGTAGGGGGAGATATATGGGGGGGGGTAGGGGGAGAGATATGGGGGGGTAAGGGGAGAGATATGGGAGGTAGAGGGAGAGAGAAGAGAGATGAGGAAGAGAGAAATACACGGCTAGATGGAGTGATTGTATCCGGCTGTGGTGCAGAGCTGGAACTCATTAATTAAATCAGTAATTTTAATGATTTTACGGCAAGCAATGAGGCGCACGCACAATAAATCACAAAGCCCTTATAGGCCCTGACAGCTCTGACGACCACAGCACTGCTACTATCCTACTGGTGCTGTGGCGAGGGAGAGAGAGAGAGAGGGAGGGAGAGAGAGAGAGAGGGAGGGAGAGAGAGAGAGAGAGAGGGAGGGAGAGAGAGAGAGAGAGAGAGAGAGAGAGAGGGAGGGAGGGAGCGAGAGAGAGAGGGAGGAGAGAGAGAGAGAGAGGAGAGAGGGAGGGAGGGAGGGAGAGAGAGAGAGAGAGGGAGGGAGGGAGAGAGAGAGGGGGGGAGGGAGAGAGAGAGAGGGGGAGAGGGATAGAGAGAGAAACAGAACACTAAAGTGATAATGCAGAACATCTTCAAGAGAAAGTCAGGTGATGTAGCCTCGTACCCCGTACTATCCCCCACAAGCCGCATTCGTTTATAAACCCCTGAGCGTGGCCAATCATGCGCAGCGTGGAAATCTTTCCTTCAGACAGAGTTCATTCCTGGTCTATGTTGGTTTAGGCCTCTGCTTATGCTTGTGTCATTCTCTCCAATGGCACTCTGGGTAAATAAATGCTCTGTGAAATGGGATTTTCTTTTCTTGTTCAGCTCCTGTCACATCAAGGTGGGCCCAAGGGCGTCTAAGGCAGGTAAGACACAGTCTTTAGTGGCAAAGGGTGCCACCGTGTCCCACCCACTGTACCGGCCCTCCCCGAACCCAAACAATAACAGCGCACGACACTGGTCTACTCCCTGCCAGGCCACAGAACAGGATGTTAGGCTTTAAGTTCCTGGAGTCTAGCATGCTCTATGCAGGGGGTGGGCCAGGCTTCTGACCACATCCTGAAGAGAGGCTGCACTCAACACAACACACAAAAAATGCATTGTATTAAGCCTGCTTAGTAGCTGTGTTTATGACTCGAGAAAGATGGCTGACATGAACATCCATAATGCCACCATAGTGATACGGCATAAATTTGGCAGTTTTAAAAACCGGCGCCATGAGGCCCACCACTTTGCACACAACCCAGGTTTCTGAAACAAAGTTGTTAACTGACTCATCCTCTCTTGGCTTTATTAGGGTAATATTAACTTTTATTGATGCACAGCAAAATGGCACACCCAATGTCCCAGGATGATTAAGTCAAATGGACTTCAGATCTGGGGAGAATGGGACCGTCAAGCAAATGGCAGGAACTGGAACTTGGTAGTGACTGTTACTGCAGTGACCCAGAGTCTCAGAGAGGCAGGTTACTGTTACTGCAGTGACCCAGAGTCACAGAGGGGCAGGGTTATTGTCATTGAGAGCAACAGTGTGGATATAATGTGGGGGAAACACAAAGCACACAAGGGAGGAGCATTAAAGCAAAACAACAGAAGCACACGGATGAAATACGAGGCCTCGTGGGTTTTTTTTGGGGAAAAACCTCAAGCCTTGGACTGTGAATGAAATCCAGGCAGTTGTCTAAATCTGGACAGACGCCAGAATTTACTGTGCCTGTGCGTTTCCGCTCTGGTTTGTGGCTCCTCGGCAAAAGCCACGGAAAACTAATCAGGCTGCGCTGGATCAGGCTGCAGTTAATTCTGTCTCAGCTCCAGCTCAAAGCAAGAGGTAAGTGAAAACTTATGTCGGTCCAGGCAAGCAGCTTTTCTAAAATGGTTACCATTGAAAACCCAGAGAAAACAGAGCTCCACAAACAGCATCCAACAGGGGACTTCAGTCTCTGCCCTAAACAAACCTGGGGTGGCCTCACTGAGATAGCCATCTTGTTCCAGCGTTTTGATCCAGGTAACAAACTTCTCTTGTGTAAACACAGCCGTCCTCCTCCCCCACTGTATGACCGCTGCAGAGCTCCGCTCAAATTTCCAAACAACTCCCTCCAAGCACTTAGGAAACTAAAACAGAGACAAACAGATCCACCGGTTTCCTTGAACTGGAGGTTGCTGTGTAAGAAAGTCCCATTGTCCTGTGAGAACATGCTCTCTCTGAGTCACGGACAACCTTCCACCATGAGCCTGAAAACCACTTGGGCTGTCCTGCAGTTTCCCGCACACTCAGCAGAGGGCGCTCAACTTCATTTGGTCATTAAAAATAACCTTTAAACTGAGCAGGATCAGGTCCGTTTAAAAATACAGCGTTTCCAGCTCTAGTCATTCATCCAAGTGCTGCATCCTTCTCTTCTTTCCATCTCAGGGCTCTACGCCAACATCTTTCCCAAGAAGCACAAGTTGTGTCCTAAGTTGAAAAATTTAGGAGCACACTATAATGCATCCCACTTGGCACCGAATTATTTTTCCAGTTAGCACACATCCATTTTCAGGAGCAAATGCTCCTAAAACGGGATCGCTCTAGAGCCCTGGCTGTATCTCCCTTTAAAATTGACTCACAAATTCACATTCGTATGCATATACTGTATAGACACAATATTTACATTTGCCAATCTCTCTCTATTGTGACTAATAATAACACAGACGTAAAAGCTTCATATTCGATAAAGGCAGGTTTAAACGGCCTTCAATTTTCTGCTCTCTCACTTTCCCTTTCCCTCTACCTCTCCTCCCCCATAGTTCAGAGAATAACAGAGGCCCTTGTGCTACTGTGAAGACCATGCTAATACAGCGGGAAAGGTTGATTACACGGCGAGGCCCCCCGGAGGCCATTTTCTCTCCCGCCGCTTTCTCCACACGGAAAAGAGGACAGCTGTGGATCCGGAACACCGGCAACTCTGCTATTCTATTCACAGCCGCAGCCAATGAAACGACACCCAGTGTTTCATCTTAATACACGAGGGTAGTACGCACAGCACCTGCACGGGCTTGTGTTAAGCCTATGTCCTCTGTGTGCAGTCAGGCCTTCTGCACAGCCACACAAAGACATAATGGCTATAAAGCTTAAAAGACTTGCTTACTATCTTTCAACTCAAACCATGTCTATATTTTTAATCATTTGTGTTCTGATTACACAGCACCCACATCCAGAGTAACTTACAGGCTATTTCACACACAAAAACAGGGTGGCGCAAACTACAGCATTGAATTTAGGACAGTCACTGCAACAAACACGCATGCACACATGCACGCACACGTATGTGTCCTCGCAGAACCACAGATGAAAAGAAACGGGTCCTTTTTGATGAAGAAAGATGATATTCAGAAGCAAAATAGTCTCATTTGCCAGCTATGAGTCAGGCCTACTTTGTCCATACACAATAGTCTGTCTGATGATAAGTGTGTAAGATGAGTAAGCACTACGCCCATTACTGCAGTTTTGGAGAATTTCTCCTTTCACGCTTGTTCCTTATTGCTCCATTATTACCAGGGTAGTAATTCATGACTGTATCCACACACCTGTATGGAATGTTTTAACTGAAATGGTACAGAGTGCAATGAGTGTTAGTTGTGTTCGTCAGTGCAGGTAAATAATGCAGGTGAATTTATCTTAACTTTCTTATTCAGGAAGTTTGTATCAAACAAGTAGCCATCTGTACTACTCAGTACCCTTTAAGTAGCTCTCAGTTTCAAAAAGGTTGGTGACCCCTGCCCTACAGAATCATCAAAGAGCCCCAGGAGGAAAAACGCAGCTCCTAGACGTCACACAAGTTGGTCAAGAGACAATCAAGGCAGGCAATTAGCAGGCAAACTAAAGCAAGCGCTGGTGATTTGGGGGCTGGGTCCTAAGGCCAGTTGGCCTGTCAGTCAACTGCAGCTTGCGTCATAGTGAGAAGCACCAGCTGAGCTCTGAACAGGTGTCTCACCTGCTGCTTTTCAATGCGTGTCCTTCGGGCATACATTAACACAATTCAGAGCAGACTGTCACTTCGCTCGTCATCAGACCTGGCGCTTGCCTTGCAAAAAGAGCTCAGAGGTAAAGGAGGAGGGGGTGGGCCTGCCAGGGTGAACAGAAACCCAGGGTGAACAGAAACCCAGGGTAAACAGAAACCCAGGGTGAACAGAAACCCAGGGTGAACAGAAACCCAGGGTGAACAGAAACCCAGGGTAAACAGAAACCCAGGGTAAACAGAAACCCAGGGTGAACAGAAGCTCAGGGTAAACAGTAACCCAGGTTAAACAGAAACCCAGGGTAAACATAAACCCAGGGTAAACAGAAACCCAGGTTGAACAGTGGTTGGCGGTAGAAACGGAACGTAGGGCGTAGGACACCACGGTTGGATCTAACCACCCGTTAACGACCCATGTCCCCGTCTCCCTTCATAAATGAACGCATGTAAAATCATCTCAGTCATCAAACCGGTCCGACCTATTTTAAGAGTCGAAAAACATGATCAATGCCGGTGATGTCACCATGGCTTTGTGCCACACGATTTAAAACAACAGTCCTCTCTCCACCCATTAATGTACATCTGTTTGTTAAAGTTCAGTGAACCAAAGAGGAGTCCCAAAAAACCACCGCAGTCTCACCCCACCCACAGTGATAACCCAGGTGCCTTTTGCATCTACAGTGCTGAACTGCTCTCAAAACCTTTAGCGCTTCTGTGTCCCTCTAAATGTGATCTAATGAAGGCATTGTATAACCTCAATATAACTCAATTTGATTCAATATTCCAGCAGCCTGTTCTCCTTTCTAACTGCGCTAAAGTACAATGATAGACCTTGGCAGACTGGTCAACTACTAAAACTACCAAGTCGTTCCCAGATTGAACACATTCTAATTTCGCTCTGCCCATAAATACAATCCCGTTTAGATTTTTCCGCATTTGCATTTAGACATAAGTACATTTTGCCAGATTACTCAACAGCTATGTAAAACATGTTGTTAGTTTTGTATAAGTGACGTGTGTGTTTAAGTGACGTGTAATTAAAGGTATATTGCTATAATAATTCTAATAATAATAAACATAATTCTATCATGTGAGGGGCTGGCTTTTCTTTGTGATCCCAGAATAGGCATAGTTTAACTAAGGTAGTAAGAGAAAGAGAAATCTCTCCTGAGAACGGTGCGTTTTTATGGGGGGTGTTGTCACGAAAGCCGCCCCTAGAGCTGCCTGTCATGGTCTCGCTTCCTCGATCCCTCACTCTCGTCTCCTCCACGCTTCCTAAATACTCAATTACTCCCGGGAAGAGTGTCCGTCACGTCGTTCAGCCATCCGCAATCTGTGAATCTTCAGAGTCATTTTGCTCTTAATTGTGGGTGATGTTGGGGAGAATGGGACACGGGTGCATTTACCCGGGGAGTCGGCTGCCTACCCTGAGGAGAAAGACTCAGCGACACGCCGAAACTCATCTCCGGAGACTTACAAACCACAAGAGTTTCATTACATCTTTTCTGAACTTTTAAAATGGGGAATAGAAAGTAGAAAACATCTGTCAGATACACTTAATTCTGCAGTATATTTTGAAAAAAATTATTTTTAAGTGACTGTGTATTATGGTAAAAAAAAAAAAATCTGGTGTCAACAAAGAACTTCTGAAAAACTGAAAACTCTTTAAAATATAGAATGCCATCTTTTTGAAACCCTGACGGACAGCAGTGTCCCAGCTAACAAGCTCTCAAATGTCTGAACGAGTGAAACACTGTTATCACATTGACGCCGTGCTCTGCAGAAAGGCAGTGAAAATGTTACATGTTATCTGGACTACACAACCAGTGGTGTATTGACCTGCACTCCCCGAGGCCCTGCCCGCAGTTATCGATCGAGTTTTGAATATGAGCAGAGTCCAAAAATCACTTTGACAGCCATTATAACTCTCCAGTGTTTGTTCGCTCAGAGCCCGATGCTTCCTCTCTTGGTTACCGACTGAGCCTCCATACTGTCCTTTCTCGAGATAAAAAGAAACCAAAAAGATTAAAAATAAAACCAATTAGCTTTCTCTCTCAGGGGAAAAAAACCATATTCCTGTTATCAGCTGGTTTCCAGTATGGGTGCGACTACTTTATCACGAAAGATAGATTAAAAACTAAACAAAGGAGTACAATTATGACGATTAAAAAAGGATGGAAGGGAATGTTTTTGCTTCCAGCGGATATCACCAAATCAACACGGCATATTCAGAAATACATCTTAGGAGATTCTGTATTTAATGGCTACAATAAAAGACAGCACAGATTTGCTGGCGACGGACATGTCTAATCCAAAGCCATCCGGTGGCTCTCCTCAGACTTAGCCAGGCTCCGTGCACTTCCTCTGGCAGGAAGCAAGCGGCCGTGTGAACGCTACTGAGAGCACTGATCTGAGATCAGTGGTTGAGAGATGCCCCAAAGAATACAGGCAGGAAGAATACAAAGTAAGAGCCTCAGTGAAGGATGAATCACGATGCCCCGTTGTGACCCATAAACAACTCCCCTCTGTTCCAGACCTCTTTGTCCTGTGTACTTTTATGTTGCGGTTTGAGTACATTTCCAGGCACCAACGTGTCATGTGTGTGTGTGAGGGTTTTGAGAACAACAATGTCACATGTGCTGGTTTAAAGAGAGAAAGGAAGCTTTGGTGCATTCTTTTCAGTGTGTGTACTCGTTTCCATAACTACACCCACGTGCCCCGGACGGGAGAGCGGGGGGAGGGTGTGTGCCTGTTTGAGTTTGCTCTGGTTCATGCGTATATGCGTGGTATATGAGTGAGTTTGCTCTGGTTCATGCGTATATGCGTGGTATATGAGTGAGTTTGCTCTGGTTCATGCGTTTATGTGTGGTATATGAGTGAGTCTGCTCTGGTTCATGCGTATATGTGTGGTATATGAGTGAGTTTGATCTGGTTAATGCGTATATGTGTGATATATGAGTGAGTTTGCTCTGGTTCATGCGTATATGTGTGGTATATGAGTGAGTTTGCTCTGGTTCATGCGTATATGTGTGGTATATGTGTGGTATATGAGTGAGTTTGCTCTGGTTCATGCGTATATGTGTGGTATATGAGTGAGTTTGATCTGGTTCATGCGTATATGTGTGGTATATGAGTGAGTTTGCTCTGGTTCATGCGTATATGTGTGGTATATGTGTGGTATATGAGTGAGTTTGCTCTGGTTCATGCGTATATGTGTGGTATATGTGTGGTATATGAGTGAGTTTGCTCTGGTTCATGCGTATATGTGTGGTATATGAGTGAGTTTGATCTGGTTCATGCGTATATGTGTGGTATATGAGTGAGTTTGCTCTGGTTCATGCGTATATGTGTGATATATGAGTGAGTTTGCTCTGGTTCATGCGTATATGTGTGGTATATGTGTGGTATATGTGTGGTATATGAGTGAGTTTGCTCTGGTTCATGCGTATATGTGTGGTATATGAGTGAGTTTGCTCTGGTTCATGCGTATATGTGTGGTATATGTGTGGTATATGAGTGAGTTTGCTCTGGTTCATGCGTATATGTGTGGTATATGAGTGAGTTTGCTCTGGTTCATGCGTATATGTGTGGTATATGAGTGAGTTTGCTCTGGTTCATGCGTATATGTGTGGTATATGTGTGGTATATGAGTGAGTTTGCTCTGGTTCACGCGTATATGTGTGGTATATGTGTGGTATATGAGTGAGTTTGCTCTGGTTCATGCGTATATGTGTGGTATATGTGTGGTATATGAGTGAGTTTGCTCTGGTTCATGCGTATATGTGTGGTATATGTGTGGTATATGAGTGAGTTTGCTCTGGTTCATGCGTATATGTGTGGTATATGAGTGAGTTTGCTCTGGTTCATGCGTATATGTGTGGTATATGAGTGAGTTTGCTCTGGTTCATGCATATATGTGTGGTATATGAGTGAGTTTGCTCTGGTTCATGCGTATATGTGTGGTATATGTGTGGTATATGAGTGAGTTTGCTCTGGTTCATGCGTATATGTGTGGTATATGTGTGGTATATGAGTGAGTTTGCTCTGGTTCATGCGTATATGTGTGGTATATGAGTGAGTTTGCTCTGGTTCATGCGTATATGTGTGGTATATGAGTGAGTTTGCTCTGGTTCATGCGTATATGTGTGGTATATGAGTGAGTTTGCTCTGGTTCATGCGTATATGTGTGGTATATGAGTGAGTTTGCTCTGGTTCATGCGTATATGTGTGGTATATGAGTGAGTTTGCTCTGGTTCATGCGTATATGTGTGGTATATGAGTGAGTTTGCTCTGGTTCATGCGTATATGTGTGGTATATGAGTGAGTTTGCTCTGGTTCATGCGTATATGTGTGGTATATGAGTGAGTTTGCTCTGGTTCATGCGTATATGTGTGGTATATGTGTGGTATATGTGTGGTATATGAGTGAGTTTGCTCTGGTTCATGCGTATATGTGTGGTATATGTATGGTATATGTGTGGTATATGAGTGAGTTTGCTCTGGTTCATGCGTATATGTGTGGTATATGAGTGAGTTTGCTCTGGTTCATGCGTATATGTGTGGTATATGAGTGAGTTTGCTCTGGTTCATGCGTATATGTGTGGTATATGTGTGGTATATGTGTGGTATATGTGTGGTATATGAGTGAGTTTGCTCTGGTTCATGCGTATATGTGTGGTATATGTGTGGTATATGAGTGAGTTTGCTCTGGTTCATGCGTATATGTGTGGTATATGTGTGGTATATGAGTGAGTTTGCTCTGGTTCATGCGTATATGTGTGGTATATGTGTGGTATATGTGTGGTATATGTGTGGTATATGAGTGAGTTTGCTCTGGTTCATGCGTATATGTGTGGTATATGAGTGAGTTTGCTCTGGTTCATGTGTATATGTGTGGTATATGAGTGAGTTTGCTCTGGTTCATGCGTATATGTGTGGTATATGAGTGAGTTTGCCCTGGTTCATGCGTATATGTGTGGTATATGAGTGAGTTTGCTCTGGTTCATGCGTATATGTGTGGTATATGAGTCAGTTTGCTCTGGTTCATGCATATATGTGTGGTATATGTGTGGTATATGAGTGAGTTTGCTCTGGTTCATTCGTATATGTGTGGTATATGTGTGGTATATGAGTGAGTTTGCTCTGGTTCATGCGTATATGTGTGGTATATGAGTGAGTTTGCTCTGGTTCATTCGTATATGTGTGGTATATGAGTGAGTTTGCTCTGGTTCATGTGTATATGCGTGGTATATGAGTGAGTTTGCTCTGGTTCATGCGTATATGTGTGGTATATGTGTGGTATATGTGTGGTATATGAGTGAGTTTGCTCTGGTTCATGCGTATATGTGTGGTATATGTGTGGTATATGAGTGAGTTTGCTCTGGTTCATGCGTATATGTGTGGTATATGAGTGAGTTTGCTCTGGTTCATGCGTATATGCGTGGTATATGAGTGAGTTTGCTCTGGTTCATGCGTATATGTGTGGTATATGTGTGGTATATGTGTGGTATATGTGTGGTATATGTGTGGTATATGAGTGAGTTTGCTCTGGTTCATGCGTATATGTGTGGTATATGTGTGGTATATGTGTGGTATATGTGTGGTATATGTGTGGTATATGAGTGGTATATGAGTGAGTTTGCTCTGGTTCATGCGTATATGTGTGGTATATGAGTGAGTTTGCTCTGGTTCATGCGTATATGTGTGGTATATGTGTGGTATATGAGTGAGTTTGCTCTGGTTCATGCGTATATGTGTGGTATATGTGTGGTATATGTGTGGTATATGAGTGAGTTTGCTCTGGTTCATGCGTATATGTGTGGTATATGTGTGGTATATGTGTGGTATATGAGTGAGTTTGCTCTGGTTCATGCGTATATGTGTGGTATATGTGTGGTATATGTGTGGTATATGAGTGAGTTTGCTCTGGTTCATGCGTATATGTGTGGTATATGTGTGGTATATGTGTGGTATATGAGTGAGTTTGCTCTGGTTCATGCGTATATGTGTGGTATATGAGTGGTATATGTGTGGTATATGAGTGAGTTTGCTCTGGTTCATGCGTATATGTGTGGTATATGAGTGTTATATGTGTGGTATATGTGTGGTATATGTGTGGTATAGGTGTGGTATATGAGTGAGTTTGCTCTGGTTCATGCGTATATGTGTGGTATATGTGTGGTATATGTGTGGTATATGAGTGAGTTTGCTCTGGTTCATGCGTATATGTGTGGTATATGTGTGGTATATGTGTGGTATATGAGTGAGTTTGCTCTGGTTCATGCGTATATGTGTGGTATATGTGTGGTATATGTGTGGTATATGAGTGAGTTTGCTCTGGTTCATGCGTATATGTGTGGTATATGTGTGGTATATGTGTGGTATATGAGTGAGTTTGCTCTGGTTCATGCGTATATGTGTGGTATATGTGTGGTATATGTGTGGTATATGTGTGGTATAGGTGTGGTATATGAGTGAGTTTGCTCTGGTTCATGCGTATATGTGTGGTATATGTGTGGTATATGAGTGAGTTTGCTCTGGTTCATGCGTATATGTGTGGTATATGTGTGGTATATGAGTGAGTTTGCTCTGGTTCATGCGTATATGTGTGGTATATGTGTGGTATATGTGTGGTATAGGTGTGGTATATGTGTGGTATATGTGTGGTATATGTGTGGTATATGAGTGGTATATGAGTGGTATATGAGTGGTATATGTGTGGTATATGTGTGGTATATGAGTGGTATATGAGTGGTATATGTGTGGTATATGTGTGGTATATGTGTGGTATATGTGTGGTATATGTGTGGTATATGAGTGGTATATGAGTGGTATATGTGTGGTATATGTGTGGTATATGTGTGGTATATGTGTGGTATATGTGTGGTATATGTGTGGTATATGAGTGAGTTTGCTCGTTCTGTTGCACAGATGCTTGTATTTCAGTATTAGGCCTTAACAGTGAAGGGTGACTGTTATTAATAGATTAATAATGTGTAATTTTAACCAGAGCTCGTAACTCAGAACTGCATATTCACCGATTGCCAAGATAAGAGGGATGCCTTTGTCTTATAGCTAGTAGGGAGCTAGTAATGGTTTAACTTTCACAACTTTAAACTAGTTTTTTTTGTAAAAACTTTTTAACCCACCTCAAATAAACAATGTCAACAGAATGATATCCATTCATGTTTTATCCAGTTGGCCTCCATTACAAATGTGTATTCAGAACCTGCCCTGATTTCTGTTTAAAAGGAAGAAGCACCCAGAGAGGTGAGGGGAACCATTTTTAATGTCTGTGAAAATAATTGACCCCCCCTTTTTTCCTGCCTATTTCCCTGGGTAAGTGAGATCCCTTGGAACATAAGGCCACTCAACTGGTATTTGGAGAGAGTTTATCTGAGAAGAATACATGATCACGCATAACTTTCGAGCAAAATTAATTGCTATGGCATTTACAAAATGTATTCAAACAATGCCGCCGGCGAGGCAGAGTTCAAAGTTGGCACATCCGTTTCAGAAACGTTGACGTCGCCGCTGGACAACCAGTGAGAGTATGATTAGTGGCCTTGTCTGGGGACCGTGGCCTTTAGCCGAGCGAGCCAATCGCATCGCTTGTTGAGCAGATCAGCCAGCGAGGGCAGCGGTTCGAGCTACCGTTGCAGGCCGATACCAGTTCACGAGCCACTGAAAGATTGTCCGAGACATTTTTTTGCATTTATAACTTAAGACCGCCTGAGTTCGGCTGCACGACCTTTACCTTTCCCATGTCTCTCTCTCTCCCCATTCTTCCTGTCTCTCTACACTGTGCTCTCTAATAAAGCTGAAAAAAGCTAAAAAAAATCAAATAGAATTGAAAAAAAAACTAACAAAAAAAAACACAAGATTTTCCTGTTAAACAGAACATACCAAATATATTTTTAATATCCCATTAAATCAAGATTGAACAAACACAGCAGCCTATCATGTAAACAGCAGTTTTGTTAGGCACAATAGTATCAAATTGTCCGATGATGTCTAAGCTTGGTAGATCTGGGTAACAAAGGCTTCCATTGCGTCCAATGTGATCTTTTTTACGGTTTAGATTTTTTGCCAGAACTAGCTGGATCCTGCATGACGGACTCAACAGTGTGAATTTAACTGGTCCCACACCTCACTGCCTGCCTGCCTGCCTGCCTGCTGCATTTGCATTTTCTGTTTCACGACTGCCGCCTTCTCTCTAATCTAGCTATTCCACCTCGGTGCTGTGGGAGAGAGAGATAGAGAGAGAGAGAGAGAGCGGGAGAGAGAGATAGAGGGAGAGAGAGAGCAAGAGCGAGAAAAGCAAGCGGGAGATAAAAAAAGAGTCTCATAAAGAGGTCTAATTTATGGCCTTTCGCTGAAAGGGACGGAAGAAAGATCTGTTAGGCCCCAAAGGCCAGGAAGCCTCTCTACTGAGAGCGGCCTACCTCATTTTCTCAAAGCTATTATGAGAGACGAGAAGCTGGCGATATTAAAGCCATTATAACGCCTTAATTGGGTTTTCATTAAGGCTGCCGGAAAAGCCATTTGAGATAAAAAAAAACAACTATATATGATAATAATAAGCGATAACGCTGAGTATGTGCAAGAAAGCGAGATATTCAAGGTCCAATTCCGCTCACACCAGCCTACCCTACAGAGGCAGAGGATGGAGGTCAAGCGTTTGTCTCCAGACCCTGTATCCAAAGTAAACGTTTCTCACTGTCACAGTCTTACACAGTCTTACTGCTCTCTCATCACCGCCATCCACCTCTCCCTTTCAGTAGACAGAGCTGAGGCACTGGAAGTTCTCTCAAACTTACCCCCCCTCTCCCCTCCCTTATGCCTTCCCGAGGGACATCACACATTATTGGGGCGCACCACAGGACACGTGAGGTCTCCCCTCGGAAGAATTACTCCACAACAGTCACAAACCCTGTGCTGGTGTATTTGCCTCAAATATTAAAGGGGTAGTCCACGGTAATTAACTTTTAGGCCAATATTTGAGAATTTCTGAGTATTTTCATCAATTTTCCAAGCCTTTTCTCTGTTATGATATGCAGCTATGAGCATGGACAATCTGAACTCAATGACTGAATTGAATTTCTGAAATGTCTAATATGGAAATTGATAGGGGAGTCATTTTCATATGGCAGTAAAACACGCCTAGAATTTTTGTATCATAATATCACCAGGACAAATGTGTAGCCACTAGCCACGGTTGTTTTCTTCTACTTATATGTGGTTACATTTTGTATAAATGTTGAAAATGCTAAGAAAATGCTTATTCATAGACAGCCTGCGCCGATATTTTGCAGCCGTTCAAGCCTCCTACTCCCATCATCACGGCACTATAACCAGGGTAACTACAAGCCTGCTGTCAGAGTTCTAACGTTGCAGTAAGAAAAACAAAATAAAGTACTGACTTCAACCTGTCTTAGTAAGGCTGACACTCTGCAGGGGACGACGACAACGTTATCTCTCGCAATCAGGCTGACACACCCGGCTGTGTGGCGTTCATTTCTATTTGCACCGCCACTTTTCCCTCAAATAAATGCTGTTACCGTTACCGCTACGCACCGCGAGACGTGTCCTCACCCCACCCTTACCCCATCAGTGGGCATGGGGGCTCAAAGCTTTCAGACTGTGGGTATAAAGCACAGACACTTTCAGTATCGCGATGGGGATGATAGGAGACATTCGGTCTGGCCCACAATCAATGATTTACTGTGCTGAATGCAGGGTCCAGCTTTACGCTGGAACTCAGTCGCTACGCTAATTTAAGGTGCTGCGTTGCTGATCCTTTAATAGCTGCTTATTGCAGCTGCAGAAGCTCCGGAGAGGGTCCCGCCCGCATCAGAGGATCTGAAGAGGCTCTGTCAGGTTTGACGGCACCCTTTCTGCCTTGTATTTGGGCAGCTGCAGTACTCGAGTTTGTATCCCGTGGGTCTAATCTTGTTCCAGAGGTAGCGTCTAGATTTACCTCCCATGGCTGGATGACGTGGCCATAGAAACGGAACACTTCACCAGTTACACACCAGGCCGCTTTCAGGACTGCTAGTCAGCTAGCTACTGTGACCGAATGTTCAGTTTCTTAAAGAGAATGGTAAAAGTGGTGACAAAAACCACTGATGAGATAGCAATGGCCACCATAATGAGTTTTATGATATAAAAGCTGCTCTTCTGATTAAGTATTCCATTATAACCATTTCACTCACAATTGTGAGCGGTTCTTAAGTGAGAACACTCTACCAATAGATAAAAAATAAATTCATTAATTTAAATTTAAAAAAAACTTTTTGTTACATTTAAATAAATTATAAATTATGCATGTGTGGAAGCTGCTGGGTGGTTCATCCTGTTAAAGAGCTTTTGCAGTGTGGGGATGGACCCCAGAGACTGGTACAACAGCACTGACTGTGGCCAGCAGCTCTACAGGGCGAAGTATAACTGAGTAGTATAACTCATAGCTCACCAGCAAGCCCAGTTAGTCAAACAGTCTTCCACAGCCCACTTGCTCAAGCTAAACATGAGGAGGCGTCTTCCTCCAGACTTCACTAACATCTGACATCACATGTTTGAGACAGGAGCTTGCGCTCTAATAATCTGGTACCAGAGGTTGCAGCAACGATCACGGCTCGTCAATACAATTGTACATCCTCAACTATGAGACTAAGGGGGAAAGTACTGACTCTACTCTGACATTGTTACGGGCTCCATTACAGAGCACCAGTCTTTGGCAGAACTCAAACAGTTGCCACTGCCAGCACGGCTCCATATGTGGATAAGAGAATTACAAAGCAGACCATTTTAGTGTGGGCCAAGGGCAGGCCAACGAGTTGCGACATGTCCTTTGTTTACAAACTCCCACGCTAACCACGGCTTCGGGCACTTCACATTTCACTGCTGTACTACAGTCAATAGGAGAAACTCGTGCTTCTGAGTATGGAAATTCTTACACATATGTTTCTGTATATATATTTTTTTGCTTGAGATAGAAGATTTCATGATAAAAAATGGCTGGTTAGTTAACATAAATAAGGTTTAACATTTCTCTGCTTAACCGTTGTTAATGGAGGTGATTTCCTTTGCATATTGAGGAAACCTTAATCATTCAATCCAGACCATGAATAAACCGGGACACGTGATGACGAACTTATTTGATAGCCGCTCATTCACTGTCCTTGACATCATATTCCACATAGCTGCAGTGCTGCTACAAGGCCAGTCGTACAACGCATACCACTGCTGAGCTCAAAAATGAAAGCAGGCCTCGCCAACCTTTACCTACATGAAAATAAAGACTTTCAACGTACGCCTTCAAATTAATGTCGCAGATTTGGTGTTCCAAATCCAAAAGACAATAATGACCCTATGGTACGACAGGGCAACGCTGGGCACTAAGAAAGACTATAATGACCCTATGGTACGACACGGCAACGCTGGGCACTAAGAAAGACTATAATGACCCTATAGTACGACAGGGCCATGCTGGGCACTAAGAAAGACAATAATGACCCTATGGTACAACAGGGTCACGCTGGGCACTAAGAAAGACAATAATGACCCTATGGTACGACAGGGCCACGCTGGGCACTAAGAAAGACAATAATGACCCTATAGTACGACAGGGCAACGCTGGGCACTAAGAAAGACAATAATGACCCTATGGTACGACAGGGCCACGCTGGGCCCTAAGAAAGACTATAATGACCCTATGGTACGACAGGGCAACGCTGGGCACTAAGAAAGACTATAATGACCCTATGGTACGACAGGGCCACGCTGGGCACTAAGAAAGACAATAATGACCCTATAGTACGACAGGGCCACGCTGGGCACTAAGAAAGACAATAATGACCCTATGGTACGACAGGGCCACGCTGGGCCCTAAGAAAGACTATAATGACCCTATGGTACGACAGGGCAACGCTGGGCACTAAGAAAGACTATAATGACCCTATGGTACGACAGGGCAACGCTGGGCACTAAGAAAGACTATAATGACCCTATGGTACGACACGGCAACGCTGGGCACTAAGAAAGACTATAATGACCCTATAGTACGACAGGGCCATGCTGGGCACTAAGAAAGACAATAATGACCCTATGGTACGACAGGGCCACGCTGGGCACTAAGAAAGACAATAATGACCCTATAGTACGACAGGGCAACGCTGGGCACTAAGAAAGACAATAATGACCCTATGGTACGACAGGGCCACGCTGGGCCCTAAGAAAGACTATAATGACCCTATGGTACGACAGGGCAACGCTGGGCACTAAGAAAGACTATAATGACCCTATGGTACGACAGGGCCACGCTGGGCACTAAGAAAGACAATAATGACCCTATAGTACGACAGGGCCACGCTGGGCACTAAGAAAGACAATAATGACCCTATGGTACGACAGGGCCACGCTGGGCCCTAAGAAAGACTATAATGACCCTATGGTACGACAGGGCAACGCTGGGCACTAAGAAAGACTATAATGACCCTATGGTACGACAGGGCAACGCTGGGCACTAAGAAAGACTATAATGACCCTATGGTACGACACGGCAACGCTGGGCACTAAGAAAGACTATAATGACCCTATAGTACGACAGGGCCATGCTGGGCACTAAGAAAGACAATAATGACCCTATGGTACGACAGGGCCACGCTGGGCACTAAGAAAGACAATAATGACCCTATAGTACGACAGGGCAACGCTGGGCACTAAGAAAGACAATAATGACCCTATGGTACGACAGGGCCACGCTGGGCCCTAAGAAAGACTATAATGACCCTATGGTACGACAGGGCAACGCTGGGCACTAAGAAAGACTATAATGACCCTATGGTACGACAGGGCCACGCTGGGCACTAAGAAAGACAATAATGACCCTATGGTACGACAGGGCCACGCTGGGCACTAAGAAAGACAATAATGACCCTATAGTACGACAGGGCCACGCTGGGCCCTAAGAAAGACTATAATGACCCTATGGTACGACAGGGCCACGCTGGGCACTAAGAAAGACAATAATGACCCTATGGTACGACAGGGCCATGCTGGGCCCTAAGAAAGACTATAATGACCCTATGGTACGACAGGGCAACGCTGGGCACTAAGAAAGACTATAATGACCCTATGGTACGACAGGGCCACGCTGGGCCCTAAGAAAGACTAGAATGACCCTATGGTACGACAGGGCCACGCTGGGCCCTAAGAAAGACTAGAATGACCCTATGGTACGACAGGGCCACGCTGGGCCCTAAGAAAGACTATAATGACCCTATAGTACGACAGGGCCACGCTGGGCACTAAGAAAGACAATAATGACCCTATAGTACGACAGGGCAACGCTGGGCACTAAGAAAGACAATAATGACCCTATGGTACGACAGGGCAACGCTGGGCACTAAGAAAGACAATAATGACCCTATAGTACGACAGGGCCACGCTGGGCACTAAACTTCCCGAACGTGCTACAGTGTATTGAATAGGGGCAAGCTACTGGGGGTAATCCATGAGCACAACACAAAGAGAAAATAGGTTTCAAATAATTTGCCACTGGTTCCATCCAAGCTAACAAAATCACAATATCTTACATTGTAAAGAAGTTGCAGTAATATTTTATGTTAGCTGGGCATCTGTATCATAAACAGCTTATTTACTATCAGCAGCAGACTATTGTGAACTATGCCAGGGAAAAGGTGATATACAGCTCTGGAAAAAAACAAGAAACAACCCTATATTTTTTTAAAAAGAATCGGGGTTAGTCCACCAAATATTAATTGTTGAACCCCTCCTAAGCAAAAACATTGCAATGTTTTATTATTTATTTATGGCCATAGACTTTTCTAATTTGGACTATTGAATGTATAACAAAACTGACCAGTTGTCATTTTCTGCAAACAAATGTTCTGAATGACAATATTTTTGTTTGGAATTAAAAATCAAACGTGGTCAATAGTTCATGAAAGAATATCAAAAGTTAGATTTTACACAGACACATACCCATAAACTGCAAATCTGAATAAGTGGTCTCTTTAATTTTTTCCAGAGCTATATATCACAAATACTGAAGTATGCATTACGCCGGGATGAGCTCCAACCACCCTGAGACCCTGACCACGATTAAGTGGGTTAGATAATGGATGGATGGATGAAGTACGCAATATCTTTTCTTTTTTTTTTCTTTTTTTTTTTAGTTCACACACACACACACACATTTAAGGGTTCCATAAAATCTCACCTTAGGCCTCTTCCAGTGCACCCTGCCGATCTTGTTGCCCTGATAGAAGAGCGATTCATCGATGGTGGGGAACAGGGGGTCCTCAAATAGCATCTTTTGCTGCAAGCACTGTTTCTTTAGGGCCGAGTACTGCTGGCCCTCATATGCCTTCACCGAGTTAAACATGCTGCAGCCTGCAATTACAACACAAGTACCACAGGGGGCGCTGTTAGACACAGGTCAGAGGAGGACAACGAGTAGAACAGCCACTATTTTACGGGCAATTGGGTCACACTCCTTTCACCTCTCCATCTCACCGTTTCTAGGAAAGCGGTTCTTAAATTTATTGCTGCTATATTTTTTCTTCCTCAAGGGGCTTATATTCATGATAATTCTTTTTTTTCTTACAAAATCTTTGGGAAATTTGGCATGTTTCCAAACCTTTTTGCACGTTAACATTTGAAAATCAAATCATAATTGTATAAACGAACACACAACTGAAATGAACGTCATAAAAGTATTTCATAATCACTGGATCCCCCCAGCATGCAGTGTAATCCCAAGCAACCAGCAAGGCACATAAATAAATAAATAAATAAACAAAAAAACAAAAGGCCCCCGCAAAAGCAGAACTTTAAAAACGGCAGGAAGCTTGTGCCTGGCCATCAGTATGTGATTCAGGTCCCGCTGGCAGACAGAGCGTCTGGCTCTACTTACAGACTCACTCACAAACAGAATACCAAAATCACTTCGTACTCTTAACGGCTGCATTCTGCTTCATTTCACTGTTGTGCACTTATTTGGTGCAGACTGGCTGGAAATCTGGCTGTAACCGTGGAAACGAACAGCACAGGAAAACGAAAGGGGATTACCGCAAGAATGCCAGGAACTTCCACAAGACAGAGGAGTTTGTCATCTCCTCTTTTCCAGAAAATGAATTGGTGACATAACCACAGGGATTCTCAGTCTAATGGAGAGATACTAACACTATGCAGGATATTGGGAGTATGTTGAAGCCCTGCTGCTAGAAAGACTGGTGTTTTGCATCAATCTCCTATAGGCCTCTTGAAATGAAGTGATCCCTCTTTTTTTTTCTTTTCAAAAGAGAAATCAAATATTAGCTAAAGATGGAGACGAACCACGACAAACGGACTACGGAGGATTTATAAAAGTAGGTATGTCAACAAACCACACAGTCCCATATTTGTATTATTGAAGACAAAGTTAAAAAAAAAAATTAAAAGCCACTCCTCGAGTTTTATTTCCATGTGAACTGAAATTGTCAACAGTATCATTTCATTTCTGCTGATATTTACAGACTAATTAATACTTTGTAAGAAGACAAGAAGTCTGTCGCAATTACTTGGTAGCAACAGACTTTGGTTGTCAAGGAGATTCTTTCAAAAGATTAGCCAGCCAGGCACTCTAATCTCTTTAGTGTTTGCACAACCCTTATTGACGGAAGAAATACGCTCCTCTATAAAAGCACTGGGGCTAAACGGCGTGATCTTCAGTCTGTCAGAGAAGAAGGTAATACTTTGATTGTAACTAAACGGCTCATGTTTCTGAATTCAGGCTCTCCAGAACAAGACACTGCATGAGGATGAGCTTGGCTAATATTTTCACCACAGCATTACATGGTGAATATCATTCATAACGAATGAACTTCAGCCCGGGTCTTCTTAGATACTCACAAAAGCCTTTTCAGCATCAACTTATGCTGCCTATGCAACCACACACTCACATCAAACTCTCAGTCCGAGAATGCACTGTAACCACAGTTTAATTATTGATATAAATTCTCTCATTTTCCCTCCAGCTTGTCAGAAGATGTATTTCACGAGAACACATCTCCGGAGAAAGAATGGTGCGACTCCAGAGTCTCCGTTCAGGAGCCCGTGAGACACCACAACAAAGATGGTTCAGTGGCGTTGTCAGGGAGAAATGTTGAAATTTGGCGTCCTGAGGAATGGACCATCGTAAGAGAGACGGGAATCTATCCCTCTCCAGTGACCCGAGGACACCCCCACAAATGCAGAGTACCCCTTTAGTGCCGTATAACCATTTTTCATTCTATGTAAAAAAAAATGTTTTATTGAAAAATATTTTTTAATTGAATGTGTGCCCCAATGGTCAGCTACTTAAATTCTGGATCAAAATAGGAAATGGAGAAAACTCTTGGGAATATGAAGGAAAAACAAGTGTATTATTTTACCCTATTCCAGGACTCCACTGTATTAATCACAATCTCTGGAAGAAGTGCCTTAATTGGAAAGATTTTCCAAGAGAAACATGGGCCACATCCCACATTCCACAACCAGGATGGACAGGTGAGCTCCTCATTAGTGCGGACAGGTGAGCTCCTCATTAGTGCGGACAGGTGAGCTCCTCATTAGTGCCGTCTAACCCCTTTTTCACTCCAGGTTGATTTGGGGTCATAGGGCAACCAATGCACAACAAACAGCTTATCCATATGTGCCACACATGAGTCTGGTTTATTCTGTTTTCAGAGAACCAAAGAGTCAGTGACATACAGTCAAGCCGGAAAGTCTGCCCACCCCTAGATTCAGCTGTAAATTACACTGGTACAGTATGTAATCAAGGGTCTGAGCTATCGAACGAGCCCCAAACCATCACTCTGTTGCCAGATATGGAGTAGATGTGGATGGATCACTGCCAGGGTTATTTCTCTTGACTCATTTTCTTATAGAACTCTATGGGGAAAAAAGTCAGGAGAAACAACCCTTAAAGGGATCCATCCACATCTACTCCATATCTGGCCGCAGAGTGATGGTTTTGGGCTCGTTTGATACCTTAGACCTTTGATGATGTACAGCCATTTCGCCAGTCATGTGTTCCATACTGTACCAGCGTAATTTACAGCGGAATCTAGTCTCACCCCTCAATTCTCATAGAGATCAGTTCAAATGCAGTGAGGTTATAGTATCGCTTGTAACAGTACCTGGAAATAAGATATCGAGAGTCTTTTGATGTTGATTGGTCACAGACTTCAGGAAGTAACAGCATGAAAAGGATATGCGACCAAATATTAAATATGACACTTTAAAAATATGTTAAAGCAAAGGGTATGAATACTTATGTAAATGAAAGATTTCAGTTTTTGATTTTTAATACATTTGCAAAAATTTCTAAAAACATGTTTTCACTTTGTCATTATGGGCTATTTTGTGTAGAATTTTGAGACAAAAAATTAACTCAATCTATTGTAGAATATGTCTGTAATGTAATACAACGTGGAGCAGGTGAAAGGGGTGGGCAGACTTTCCGGCTTGACTGTACATGATGAAATTACCCACAATTCCTCAGCAGGGCACAGGTCATATAAAGGGCAGATTCTGGGAGTGTCAGCGGCGTCATTTAGCTCCTGGCGTACTCTCCAAGCACACATGGTGGCAATATCACAGTGCCAGCACCCCTTCAAATAAGCTAGCACCCCTTCAAATAAGCCAGCCACAACTGTGATGCCCGTGGCCTGGGATAAGCATGAATAAAATAAATTTATAAACATTGTATTAATATGCTGTCTTCTCTCATGTTGGTCACATTAAAGGTGTAATACAGACAGATAAAACCTTTCAACTTGATTTTTACACAAGCAATGAGGCGGGTAGAGAATCATCATGCAGTAATGGCACATCCAGCAAGACATGCCCAAACATGATTTACCGCATGACACCAACGCTACATGTAGGAGAGCCTTCGCAAAGCCAGGGTTTAAACTTTTAAAACTGCTGCGGCATTAAAACATTTCACCGAATTAAAAAACCTGTGAAATTAAAAAGACCTGTGAAATGCATTATCCTGGAGAGGTTTTCCGTTTTTTGGGGGGAATAAAGACCGCAGTGAGAAAACGTAGCCTAAACCGACCTGTCCCAGATGGTAAAAAACTCACGCAGAGGTCAGGCTCACAGATAACAGCGCTGGCTCCCCTTTCCCTCGGCCATCGCCCGTTCCACATTATAGCGCTGACGGAGCAGCGGGAAGACTGATGACAGGTCGGAGTAAACACTTTACAACAGCCAAGAGAGAAAAAGTGACAGTGACAGCTGTGTCACCACTAGGATACCGTCTTAGACTGTCGGCACTACGTGAGCCAATCACAGGAAGGAACATGTGTTATGTAGCGTAGCATAACATTCCATGGAAATAACAGTGCTCACCAGGGCATGAAATTAACTTTTTCATCCACTGGCCAGAGTGGCTAGCTGATTCAAAAAATCACCAGCCATTTTCAGCCTTTTACCAGCCACATTACCTTTTACAATATAACACAACCTGGTCGGTTACCTGCAAAAGTGGCTGCTAGAGTAGAAAATCTACAAGCCACAATAAAAATTTTACCAGCATTTGGCTGGTGGCTGGTGTTAATTTCATACCCTGGTGCCCACTCAATTCAATTTAGTCAGTCTTTCTGGGAAGAGTGTCCCATACAGTGTGAGCTTCTAACCCAGTGGTTCTTAACCTTATTGGAGGTACTGAACCCTGCAAGCTTCATCAGTGCATTCACCGAACCCTTCCGACAAAAACGGCTCGACATTGCTAGTGTGAACCGTATACTGTGTGTGTCTTGACCCCTGCCGAACCCCTGAGACTGACTCAACGAACCCCTGGGGTTCGATCGAACCCAGGTTAAGAACCACTGTTCTAAACAATGATCCCTGCGTTCCTTCCATGCCAAAACAAGGTTAACCTGCTTACGACCACATCACCACTGAAGTGGAATTTCACCTTTAAATATAACACTTGTCCATTTCTTGTTTGGAGAACAGGTTTATTCCATCTATTCAGAGGATGTTAATCCAGAACGTTGCATCACCTGTACAGGCATTCACCTGTACACGCATTTAAAACATGCGACCTGGGAAACTTTTTTTTTTTTTTTTTTTTTTTTAGAAGGTGGGGTGGGCCACAGCTGCCAACTATCCACTAACCATGGTAGATTTGCCACCAAATAATGACAGACCTTTCCGACTTATTCAAGGAGCCATATATACACCCAGGTTTTGAGCTATAAATGCCAATTCTATGAGTGCGCATTCTGTATGAATTCAAAAAGCATACAGGGCTTGTTATCTTGCAGAAAGCCTCGACACAACCTGTAAAACTTGCATCATGACTGTAATCCTGGTACAAAAGCAAGAAACTCGAGTGAGAGAAAGGGGTGCCAGAAAGGAGGAGGGGGGGGGGGGGATCAAGGGCCCTCCAACTCCCAACCCCCTAACTTTAGTTAGGGTTACGGTTAACACTGATAATACAATGTAATAAATAAGATATAACATGTTATATTTCATAAGGAATTCTGTCATCATATTTGCATCAACTCCCCCCCCCAGACAATGCACCTGTTTTTAACTATCTAAAGGAAATAAGTTTAAAAAGTTTTTAAAATGTATCCAAGCTGATAATCAATGAGGGAGACTAATTACTGAATTTGATGGCAGCACCAGAAAATATTAATTAAGCCTGTAGCTGTTCAAAGGATTTATAATTCCCTTTGATTTAATGAAATAAATTGTTAATTGAACGCATACCCCCAATGGTCTTGTTGCTTAAATTCTGTATCCGAATAGGAAAGGTATTCTTTTTCAAGTGTATTATTTTACCCTATTCCTGAACATCACTGCATTAATCACAATAAAATTCTCTGGAATAAGTGTTTGAATTGGAAAGATTTGCAAGAGAAACACGGAGCACATCACACTGGCCCTTAAACCAGGGACAGCTGGGCTCATATTAAAATGTCACAAATACAGCAGTCGCCAGACAATAAAACAGAAAATGCCGTAATCCTGAGCCTCTTTATTGTAAAAGAAATGTAGGCATAACCCATCAAGTTTAAATCCATGGGGTTTGATTGTCCTATAATCAGTATTAATGAATGTCTGGGGTGTTTCTTTATTGTAGATCAAAATTAAAATTTGTGACAGCAAAGGCAGAGACATGCAAAACCGACTCTAGCGTCACAAGCAGTCACACGCTGCTCGGGTTATGATCACAGTACCTACGTAGAACATCGTGCATAATTCAGTTTGTACTATTCAGAAAAAAGGTCCCGATTGGCCTACTCAAACGTCTACAATCCATCCACCTGTTTTAAAGACGAGCGTAGGTCTAATTCCCGTTCTGTAATGACAATACACGTTTTAGAAGTCCCTGAAGCATTCATTTAACTCTTATACGTCCCTGGCCAGTCAGTCACAACCAAAGTGTTAGAAAAACAGACTTGTATAAACGTTTCACAGCATTTAATGTGACAACAGGCTGAATTAAAACACAAGTTCCGCCAATTGACACTCCAGCTGAAACAACAAAAAGCCAATTCACAGGCTACTCAAGGCACAAAATGTCTTGGTCAAAAGGCCAAACGCCCAGATGGCAGAATGGTCAATTGCCCAAATGTAGTAAATAACACATACGATTTCATGTTTTAATTTACATTCATATGTATTTTTTTGCATTAACTCTTAAAATCTTATTAGGAAAGACCTCATACATTTGAATTGTGTTCCGTCAAATAGAGGACCCTATGGCGATGACAGAACCAATCACAGGAGAGATCACAAAACAGAATTTCCCCCACGTGTCTGTTCCTGTATGCGCACAGAGAGGTTTCTTTTTAACCAGGTCTACTTTGTGTATACATACTACATAGTATGTATAGCCTATATTGGCGAAATAGGCTCACTGCATAAGATTAAACATCCAGGTGCATTAAAGCAAAGTTTTGAATCTGTGCAAAGCGCTAGATTGATTCTGAAAAGCGAGCCCCTACGCCTTGGTACTATCCAGTTACAATGCACAGGCATTGATTACGCTCTGAAGCATTTCACAGCTGTTAATCCATTAACTCTGTGTCACGCCCTGCGTGTAGACCGATGCATTTTTCCACGGCTGTAAAAATCAAACCCAAGTCCGATGTTGTGAACCTTGACAATAACGCTGAACGTAATGTGACAGAGCTGCTTTTAGGGCAGTACAAACTGGCTACATGGGTGCTCCCGTCAAAATGTCCAAGTCTTGACATTAATGAAAACATAATGAGGAGTGAAAGCTCACTATTCTGTGGCAGCATGGCTTCCGCATTGGGAATGCTATGGCACCTCCTCTTAATTATATGGATCTGATCAGTAACCACAGTGGACTTTCAGGTAAATGCCCCGGGGTTGTTGAATCACCTCTGTGACCAACACGTGTCATTTTTGTCGGGATAGGTTCAATCTTTATGATGACACACTGTCATGTAAAATTTTCTTACCATCATGCACAGTTTTTATCAATTCCTTTATCCCACTTAACACCCAATCAGGATGTCTGTTCCAGGGAATGTATCCTGTATCAAGGGGTGGGGGCAGGGGTCAGTGGGACTCAACTGCTCAAATTTCAGAAAATTAGGTTTGGGAAAGTTCTTGATGTAGAGAATTGGAACCTTTTTTCCTGTAAGGTTTCCGTCTGGCAGAAGCTGTAGTTTGTGCAAACTACAACACTGTAGAAATGAGATAAAGGGTTTTTAAGAGACGCAATTGTCAAGAAATGTTGTTTCAAGACATTAGTGAAGTAAAGAGAAGACCGCCAGAAAGAGATGGCAGGGACAGTCATTGATTAAGTGCGATTATTTCGGCAGATGCAGACAGCCTGACACTCCTCCTGAGACGTTCACCATGTTAAAGTATACAGGTGCAGCTCAAAAAATTAGAATATCGTGAAAAAGTTCAATATTTTTTGTCACTCATTTCAGAAAGTGAAACTCATATATTATATAGATTCATTACACATAGAGTGAAATATTTCAAGCCTTTATTTCTTGTAATTTTGATGATTATGGCTTACAGCTAATGAAAACCCAAATTCAGTGTCTCAGAAAATTAGAATATTTTGCTTTAACATATTTTTAAAGTATCATATTTAATATTTGGTCACATAGCCTTTGCATGCTGTTACTTCCTGAAGTCTGTGACCAATCAACATCAAAAGACTCTTGATATCTTATTTTCAGGTACTGTTACAAGCGATACTATAACCTCACTGCATTTGAACTGATCTCTATGAGAATTGGGGGGTAAGACTAGATTCAGCTGTAAATTACGCTGGTACAGTATGGAACACATGACTGGCGAAATGGCTGTACGTCATCAAGGGTCTAAGGTATCAAACGAGCCCCAATCCATCACTCTGCGGCCAGATATGGAGTAGATGTGGATCGATCCCTTTAAGGGTTGTTTCTCCTGACTTTTTTCCCCATAGAGTTCTATAGGAAAATGAGTCAGGAGAAATAACCCTTGCAGTGATCCATCCACATCTACTCCATATCTGGCAACAGAGTGATGGTTTTGGGGCTCGTTCGATAGCTCAGACCCTTGATGACTTACAGCCATTTAGCCAGCCATGTGTACCATACTGTACCAGTGTAATTTACAGAGATCCATTCAAATGCAGAGAGTTTATAGTATCGCTTGTAACAGTACCTGAAAATAAGATAAGAGTTTTTTGATGTTGATTGGTCACAGACTTCAGGAAGTAACAGCATGCAAAGGATATGCGACCAAATATTAAATATGATACTTTAAAAATATGTTAAAGCAAAATATTCTAATTTTCTGAGACACTGAATTTGGGTTTTCATTAGCTGTAAGCCATAATCATCAAAATTACAAGAAATAAAGGCTTGAAATATTTCACTCTATGTGTAATGAATCTATATAATATATGAGTTTCACTTTCTGAAAAGAGTGACAAAAAATATTGAACTTTTTCACGATATTCTAATTTTTTGAGCTGCACCTGTATATCCAGGGGCCCGCCTTGGCATTGGTATGCACTCTACTAGGTGCCGCCGTTTTTTTTTATTTCATTTTTTTGAGAATGTCATACCAATGGTCAGGACAAGGGTCGTTACGAAATTGTAAAATGGTGTACGAATGCTTTACAGAATTAAGTTTTTATTAAATAGATAAATTGGTCCAACATCAGTAAAACAAGATAGAGCAACCATAGAAAAATAAGTTGGACCAACATCAGTAAAATAAGATAGACCAACCCTAGTAAATCAAGTTTGACCAACCCTATTAAATTGAGTTAAAACTGCCATAGTATATTAAGATTAGCCAATCCTACTAAATCATGTTGGACCAACAAAATTGCTTTATTTTGAAATAAAGCCATTTCATTGTGTGGAAATCCGTTCCATAATTCAATTAAGTTCAGGAAATATGTATTTTTGTGGTTTATGATGTTTCCCCCCACACGTTATTTTGTCCTAATCATTGTTAAGCACTCCATAGGCGCCACACAAGTTTCCAAAGGCGTCGCCTAAATCATTTGAATTCAGCAAATATTGTGTCATTTTCACGCGTGTGCGCATCTCCGTATTGACAACTTTTGCAGAATTTACATGGCTATGGGGAACCTTGGAACATGTCCGATGTTTTTGGAAAACCACTGCACTTCTACGATCCAGGCGTAACAGTAGGCTAGGTAGACACGCTACCAACTGCAAAGAAAAAAGGTGGGGCTGCATGTTGGTCGTCTCTCTCTCATACCTAAGTCCCAAACAAAGGAGAGGCAATTTAAATCGTGTAGGCTATAAAATCTCTGGTGATATATAGCCTAACCCGCAGGGTTGTCGCTGTGTACGCTGCCATTCTATAGGCTATATTAGCCTAAAAGGTTGTTAAAGACGATTGACCCAAGCAGTCATCCATCTATGGTGGACCAGGAGAGTTAGGATAGTAGCCTATACACTTACTACCGCTCACGACTTGTTTCCATCACTTGGGCTGGCGAGCTATCAGGCAAGCTGATTTAGTGGCAGCCAACTGATCACCGTGATAGCAATACGTTTATTTTTATTGAGTGCAGACATGCATGTCTCCAGCTCGACGTAGCATGCGAGCCGCCGGAGAACAAGGACTGCTCCTTTTGTATCCATATATGTACTCAGGGCATGCGGTCTTGAGGGTGGGGAGGGGGCGTCAGATCGCAACACTAGGCTACACTATAGTGATTACACTACACACTACCACTATATCGCGCCTTTCGCTTTCATCTGCAACTGCCATGCGCTTTTCAGATCGCAGCGCAAATAATTCTTCCGCAATAGGCTGTGCCGTGTTTCCAACAGGTTTGTTATAGTTAGGAAATAAAACGCATGCAATAGCGAGGTCGTGCTGTTTTTGTCCTTACCGGAGTAGGGTTCCGTTCCCTCGGTGACGTATTATATGTGGTCCTCCGGGGATCCAGCTGCGTTAATGCGGTCCCGGGGCTGATGTGCCGCTTACTCTGTGATGCACAGCTCCTTGCTCCGTTTGCGAATTTCTTACTCGCACACACACACAAGGGAGGAGCTGACTCGTGAGCCTCATAATCCAACTGAGCATGTGCGACTGCGAACTCCGCTCTCCGAAATATATTGTTTCAAATAGTTGGGGACAGTTGTGTTCCTTGGCTGCTCTCCTTTTGAATATTGCTAAGGCATTTTAATGTAATCTATAGGAGGATGCCAGTGGAGTAGTTTTGATAAACATCAGTGGGCATTTATTTTTGAGGAAGAAACTTCTAAATAAATAAATAAATAAATCAATCAAAGACGTATCCTGAAAGCAGCCCACACACTAGACTGCCCATCTCGTGAGTTGCTTCACATGCGTTTATGTGGCAATGAATTAACGTTTCGATCTCAAGACAAAGCTATTTTAACTGGACGTTTTCATGTAGTTGATTTTAGCATGTGCACAGTGTTAACACGATGATTCTAGATGGATAAAATATCTCTGATTAATATTACATTTATGGGATAGGGCATAGCGTTTCATAACTCGCCTATAATATATACATCTCTGGAACATATTTACGATTGGCAACAAGCAGCTACATGCATCTGGTGCGACTGGGGTAGAAAATTACGCACACGTACGCCGTCGGGAACCCTACTGATTATATTCACAGTGCGACGTCTCCCTCTTGTGGCTAGTTGGCTTGAGACGTTCAAATAAGAATGTGTAATTCTGCTTGTGAAAATTCTAGTCACAAGCAGTGTGATAATCTCATAAAGAGTTTTATTCTTATTCGAATAGCCTACTGTGAATGGCGTCCACCGAATATCCAGAAGGGCCATGGCGTATAATCCGCGATGCCCAAAGGTAGTTATTTCAAAGTTCTCCTCTACTGCAAAAAAATGTTAATTGGCTATGCAGTTAACTTGGAGAAAGTTCTGGGCGCACTTGCCCCCCACATGCATGACCGTGGGCATCCGGAGATTCCTTCTGTCGCTTGTAACGGTTAATCGTTAACCTTTGGGGACTGAACCGCACACTTAAAGAATCATGTGAGGACTGCACTTTAAACCTCTATGAATCAAACCGGGTGAGCAAAACATGAGTAATGTTGTTCAAAGCCTAATAGAATAAAGCTACTGCAACTCTGCAACTAGAGAGGTAAGTTTGAATTTATGCGCGCGCTCATGGTCAGTTTTTTACTCCCGTTTACTGTATTGGTTGAGTTCAGGTGCACTGTAAGCCTAAACTACTCCATCCCTGGCATGTAGACTACAACGATACTTTGATACAAAGTGTCCCGACAAATAGCCTCAATAGTGCAGTTCAATAATGCGTTTATTTAAAAAATTAGATTTTTAATTTCAGACAATGACGCTGGATCTTTAGCTTGATACATTTTGGTGACAGCTGTAAAAACCATTTTGCAAAAACTAGTTTAGCTCGATTGGCATTTGCCAGAGAACACCAGAATTGGACATGTGACAGACGTGAAAGAGTCTGGATATGCCATGGCGAATGTTATGCTGCCTGCAACATCATCCAGCATGACCGGTTTGGTTTAATTGACTTGGTGTTATACTGTGATGATTAAGTGTTCCCTTCTTCACAGGTCATACATAAACCAATACCCCACTATGCATGGGAAAGTGCAAGGAATGTCAGCCTTGGTTTTGTGTACAATGTTCATCAGTCAGATACCTGCCTTCCAGAAACTAGAGTCCAGGTGGGGGTATTGCACCAAGCAGGATTACTCAGTTAGCCAGGTAACTTCTAAAATAGCATGCAACAACTTCTCTGAACATTTGTTAATGGCAATAATCAATACTTATGACTAATTGACACCTAATATATTCGAGTTTAGTTTTACAAATTCAGATTCAAGACATTAAAAACTATAGCCAAATATTTTTCACAGGTGAGCTGACAATCCAGCTTCCTGGAATACCCCTGAGACCTAAACCTGTCCTAAACAAAACAATCCCATCTGGGCTTTTCACAAGGACAAAATTGTAAGTTGTAGTTTCAGTAGTTAACTACACAAAAAATGGCAAAAAAGTCATTTAAATACTTGAATCACTATGCAAATATGAATGTAGTTGAACTACCAGCAAGCTACTGCAAAATGTAGTTAAACTACTAGTTTAATTACATGTAGTTCACTGCTCCCCAACACTGCAAATAGATTAATCAACGTGGCCATTTCTACGTGATGGGCCGAATTTAAAATCAGGCCTAATTTCATACAAACAAAAGTCGAATGAATAAGAATCTAATTTATGGTCATATCAATGGATATATCGTTTGTTTTGCAATATTAGTATTCCATCTATTTCACTATTAGGGAATATCACCCATTGTTGAGAATAGGGACAAATCATGTCCTACCAAAAAAGCTTACAATTATTAATTAAAACAAATTCAATTCTGGTGAAAATTCACATTTAAGTGTTTTATGTATTAAATAAATATAATTTATTGGACTACTTTTATTATTTTAAAATGTATAAATTTTTTACTTTTATACCTGCCGAGTGCCAGGAAACACCCTTGTCCCAGGAATTCAGTTTCAAGCAATTGAAAAATGTGTTAAAAGCCATCAAAACCTAAAACTAACTATTCCTACTGATAACACAGGTGTGAAAATGAACTCTTATAATCCTCTTTGTTTTAAAAATGTAACTAATGACCCCTGTTTCACTCTGTGGTTCCACAGAAGGCAGCAAGGTTACTTGTCCTCTGGTAAGTTTTAAATTTTTTGAAAATGAAAGATTAATATTGTGATCAGCATCGTCTCAAACATAACAGGTCAACTCCATCTCTTGCGTTAAGGGACCTATTAGCTAATGACAAAAATAAAATGGCCACTCGCTGCGACGGCGTAAAATATAACATTTTGTAACTCCGTAAGATGTCAACTATTATTTTATCTGACAGAGTTGACGTCTATGCTGACGGAGGTCAATTCTCTTTAGTAATTGAATCATGTTATTTAAATGAGACATTTATTTTCAATTAAGTTATTTAAATATTATTAAAATATTAATAAATAGTTTTTTTCCTGCTGAAACACCTGCTTTATTTAGAAAAACTACCTTTTTTTAATGGGAGGTCTGTGAATGTTAGGAATAGCAAAAAGCCATTTATGAAAAATTTAATCACTGGGAGTTTAAAAGCATCTATTAGAGTGTATTTTTCCAGCATAATTGAATAAATTATGTAAAAAAAAGAAGAAAAAAAGCATCCTATCGAAATTCTCAATAATTAGTCCTATATTATTGTTAGTATAGGCTTAAGTTAGTAAATACTGAGATAAAAATACAGAAAAACATAAAATAAGCTAATACAGTTTGTATTTCATGTGTAGGCTAGGCCTGCATCTTACGTGCTTATGCATTAATTTAATCTAAAAATATTTTCTCGTTTCTGCGTAGATACAGATTTAGAACTAATGGAGGTTCGGGAATTATCCGCATCAAGACCAGGGCTCGTGCTACTCTTTGCACTGCTCTGTGGAGTCAGACGGTTTACCCAGGCAAACCCAACTGCCCCTTGCGAATGGGATACCCCCCACCTTGGGTATGATTCCACGGCTTTGAACTGCACTGGACTGGGCCTGAAAATTAGGCCTTCTGACTCGTCCGCTTACTCCCTCGCTCTCGACTTGAGCTTCAACGGCCAAACCGGCGTCCGAAGGTCAGAGTTCCTCCCCCGTTTACCGTCAATAACCGAAGTGAATCTGAGCCACAGGTGCATCGCGGAGGTCCAGGAGGCCGCTTTCGCAGGGTTCCCCAACCTGCAGGAGCTGGACTTGAGCAGCAACTGCCTCCGTAGCGTAAGAGACGGGACACTTAAAGGGCTCGGACGACTGAAGACTTTGGATCTGAGACGCAACCGGATATCAGAGGTTCACCGGTACGCATTCTCTGGCCTCGAGGCAGTTCACACAGTCTGGCTGCAGAATAACAGACTTGAGACCATCCCGAAAGGTACGGGGTACTTCCATAATACCACGCCTCATGTTAGGGTTATGCCGTTTATATCGGTTTATTTGTTTAGTGCTTCCCAAGTTACCCCTTGGGAAAGAAAAGTTTGCACTGGCCATTCAGTGTACTGCAGCCTTGAAGTAGGAAGAATTTGGTCCCTCTTGTGTTGAATTTTTTTTTTACCAGCGTTTGTTTAATCCTCCTGGGAATATGGTGTTGAGTTTTCTAATCCAATGTCTTTCTGTCCTACGTCTGTCCTCCTGTGTCCAGTTAATGTTCGAATGCAGGCACAATATTTATACTGGTCCAGTTAATGTTCGAATGCAGGCCCGATATTTCTACTGTTCCAGTTAATGTTCGAATGCAGGCACGATATTTCTACTGCTCCAGTTAATGTTCGAATGCAGGCACGATATTTCTACTGCTCCAGTTAATGTTCGAATGCAGGCACGATATTTCTACTGCTCCAGTTAATGTTCGAATGCAGGCACGATATTTCTACTGCTCCAGTTAATGTTCGAATGCAGGCACGATATTTCTACTGCTCCAGTTAATGTTCGAATGCAGGCCCGATATTTCTACTGCTCCAGTTAATGTTCGAATGCAGGCACGATATTTCTACTGCTCCAGTTAATGTTCGAATGCAGGCACGATATTTCTACTGCTCCAGTTAATGTTCGAATGCAGGCCCGATATTTCTACTGCTCCAGTTAATGTTCGAATGCAGGCCCGATATTTCTACTGCTCCAGTTAATGTTCGAATGCAGGCCCGATATTTCTACTGCACTTAGGCTACATGGGGGTTTGTAGTTAGGGAGGGAAAAAAGAAAGACTCAATTTAGGAGGATAACTTAAATGAAATTCTTTTCACCGCCATATTAAATCTGATTTTCTACTCAATATGCAGCAGTAACCATCTGATTTAATTTTGCTTTTCATCATTACGCTTGACGATTTTTCAATTAACTTGGAACGGATTTGTAAATGCCTTGTCCCGTCACTCAACCATTTAGATTAAAATGGAGCAGCACTGTAGCCTCCCTGGATTGCACAGCTTTAGGTTTTTTTTTGTATTTTTGAAATACATTTTTATAAAATAATGATTTTCGTAATCAGATGAGGACTAAAAATAAATAATGTCACACGGTCCCCATGTGCTTGCTGTCCCTGCATAAATAAACTACAACACCACCAGGGCCACCAGGGCGTCTTTATCGCCCCAAACTAATCAGTGAAGGACTCAGCCCCCCCAGGGTGCACAGCACTCTTCCAATTAAGAGAGGGAGGCAGGTTAACGTCGAGTTTAACGGCAGCCATTGTAAATACCTGTCCCCATGGTAACAGGGAGCCGGCTGGCGGTGAAAAAAAAGGGGTTCCTTGGCCACACACTCTTTTTTTCAAACCCGTTGTTGTGTGAAGATAGAATGCAGTCTTCAGGTCAGAGACTGTGGGGATTCACAAGTGTCCCTAACTGTACAGTGTACGTATTCTGTGCATGGAACTGCAGTTTGGATACATGACCAGAGCATGCAATTTTACACCAAAAAACGTTTTTGTAACCCAGCGAAGGCGTTTTGCTACAGAATTTGAAACAAAAATGATCTGGATATTTATTGTAAAACGCACCCACGCATTGGCTACAACCAAACGCATTATAGGTAGCCGTTTACAGATAGCCAAAACGGAACGATAACAGCCTTCTTTAAACACTTTTTAAATTCTCTTTCCAGCAATAGGCGGACTGTCAGACCTGAGTGTGCTCTCCCTGGCAAACAACCAGATCTCCTGGGTGGATTCCAGGAGTTTCTATGGTTGCCGAAGCCTGACTGCTCTGCATCTACAACACAACAGAATTTCTATGGTTTGGGTGAATGCCTTCGAGGGTCTCCTGAACCTGCAGGTGAGAAAGACTGGTTTGGGTGAATGCCTTCGAGGGTCTCCTGAACCTGCAGGTGAGAAAGACAGGGCACGAAAGGGCAGAGACAGAACAGATATAAACAGGGTATATGTGCAAACAGGGTGTGTGTGCAAACAGGGTATGCAGTGCCTTCCACTATTATTGGCAGCCCTGGTAAAGATGAGTAAAAAGGGTTTGGTGAATTAGCTTAATCTCACTGAAAAAATGGGAAAGATCCAACCTTTAATTGAAGTAAATTTATTATGAGAAAAAAAAATCCTTCAAGAATTAATTATTTTAACAAAACCACATTTATTGGCACCCCTGCATTTGTATATAGAATAAAGTAATCATTTTAAATATTTGGTCTCATATCCTTTGCATGCCATGACTTCCTGATGTCTGTGACCCAACAACATCAAAAGACTCTTGATATCTTATTTTGTGGTACTCTTACAAGCGATACTACAACTTCTCTGCATGGATCTCTATGGGAATTGGGGGGTGGGACTAGATTTAGCTGTAAATTACACTGGAACAGTATGGAACACATGGTTGGCCAAATCATCAAGGGTCTGACGTATCAAACAAGCCTTAAACCATCACTCTGCTGCCATAAATACAGTAGATATCGATGGATAACTTGAAGGGTTTCTTCTCCTGACTTATTTTTTCCATAGAGTTCAATAGGAAAATGAGTCAGGAGAAACAACCCTTAAAGTGATCCATCCATATCTACTGCATATCTGGCAGCAGAGTGACGGTTTGAGGCTTGTTTGAAACCTCAAACCCTTGATTTATAGCCATTTTACCAACCATGTATTCCATACTGTTCCAGCATAATTTACAGCTAAATCTAGTCCCATCCCCAAAATTCTCATAGAGGTCCATTCAAATGCAGAGACATTATAGCATCGCTTGTAAGAGTACCAGAAAATAAAATACCAAGAGTATTTTGATGTTGTTGGGTCACAAACATCAGGAAGTTAAAATATGCGACCAAATATTAAAAATGATTACTTTATTCTATATATAAATGCAGAGGTGCAAATAATTGTTGAGGAATTTTTTTTCATAATACATTTACTTCAATTAAAGGTTTTTTTTATCCATTTTTTCAGTGTGACATTAAGCCAATTCACCAAACGGTGAATTTTCTATAACTCTTTTTACTCATCTTTACCAGGGGTGCCAATAATAGTGGAGGGCACTGTATGTGTAAACAGGGTATATGTGTAAAGCACTATAGTGGCTCCCAAAAGGCTATTTTCCATTGCATCATTACAAGAACAGACAAACAAAAGGTTTTCAACAAAATAATCCCGCGATGAAGATCACTTGGGTCAATGTCGTTTTTCTGTTCATGAAATCACATTCATTTCACAATGCATAAAGCATCCTTTTGGAAGCAACTGCACTGTGTGGGTAACAATATAATTTGTAGAGACAGCAGAGACAAGCATGAACACATGAGACAGAGAGAGGGGAGGGAAGGAGTGGAGTGGAGAGGAGAGGATTGGAGAAGGCAGCAGGAATACAGAGCAGATATACAGGCAGGAAAAAATAAAGTGGAATTAAGTGAGGTAACATCGGGACACTGACAGGAAGCAGAAAGAAATGAGACAAGACAGCATGGATGTGGTGGTGATGTGTATGTGTAAACACTTGTATACTGTATAAGCAAATGCATCCCTGCTCTGTGTGGATGAGTTTGCTTACCAGTTATTAGCTGTAGAATGATGACTGCACTCCTTAGATGCTGAACCTGGGCACCAATCTGCTGGAGACGATGCCCGGTTCCACCCTCAAATCCCTGTGGGGACGGGGTACGGACGTGCGTCTCCGTGGCAACCCGTGGCGGTGCGACTGCGGCTTGGCCGAGCTGCGGGACGGGGCCCCCAGCTGGCTGACGGGCAGAATTCTGTGTTACGGGGGCCCCCTGCACAGCGCCCCCTTGTCCTCTCTCAGTCCGGGGCAGCTGGGGTGCAGGAAGACCCCGAGGCTGTCCCAAACCCTCACGGTCGACATTGCGGAGGGCACAGACCTGAGGCTGCCGTGTGGAAACGGTAGTGGCGGAGGTGAGAGGTTACCCCGAATTTTAAAAACTGTGAAAGAACGTGCAGCCAAGCTTCCGCATCCATGGACAAGTAGATGAGCTGAGCGATGCAACGAGTTCATGTAATATTGCAACCTGCTTTTAGTATTAAATGTAGAGCACGGGTCTAGCACTAGACAGGTGATCATTTTAAATTGCAGAAATGACGTATGTGCGCGACCGTGCGTGTACACACACACCTTACTAGTTATGAACACCTAATGACATAAACTCCTCAAAAAAAGTTTGGAAACGTTATTTCGGTTGATTATTCCTCCCCTTTAATAATACCAATTGGTATTGTATTTTATATCGTTGGAAAGCCTGATTAGTCACCTTTACAACGAGGTACAACTTGTATGGATCATGCATTCGTGGAATGAGCAACACAGCTAACCGTGTGGGTAGCGGCCCAAAAGAATGTGCCAAAATCCCCTGCAATATTCTTCTGTTGGTATTCACTCTCGTTTTGAGCTTCAAGTGCTGGCAGGTGTATGCCAGTGGGATGGAATGGGATGCCATCCCACAGCAGTGTGTGACCAGGCTGGTGACCAGCATGAGGAGGAGGTGCCAAGCTGTTGTGGCTGCGTATGGATCTTCCACACGCTACTGAGGTCCCTGACAGTGTAAAATGAATAAAGTGTAAAAATGGCCAATATGTGTTGTTTTTTCCTTATTACTGTGGGAGAGTGCAATCATCCAGTCCACCAAGCAACTCAAAACGAGAGTGAATACCAACAGAAGAATATTGCAGGGGATTTTGGCACATTTTTTTGGGCCGCTACCCACACGGTTAGCTGTGTTGCTCATTCCACGAATGCACGATCCTTACAAGTTGTACCTCGTTGTAAAGGTGACTAATCAGGCTTTCCAACGATATAAAATACAATACCAATTGGTATTATTAAAGGGGAGGAATAATCGACCGAAATAACGTTTCCGAACTTTTTTTGAGGAGTTTATATAGTCTCCCTATAGCTTTGATTGGGAGTTTGGCTGCCGAAAATGATACAAGGTTTCAGATGACTGTTTTCACTCCACCCCTTAAGCATTTCTCAGAAATTACATAATTTGGAGAACCAAGTCCGAAAAAATTTTACATAAGTACGTGGAACACTGCATTAATGTCGCTTTACAAATTTGCATCGAGTTTGTTGAAATAGGAATACACAGCAAGTGCTCATGGATGTCTGTCCTGAACATATTAAGCCCTTTGCATTTATTACAAAATCTATATTTAATTTCATATAATCTGACACCAGTCAGAGTGATCTATCCGGACTCACTACTGGTAAATTAAAAAGCAATGGAGTTCTAGAACACCGACTTAGAATTTTGAGGAAAAAAATTAAAAAATAAACATTCCAAAATAAAGCCTACTCTTTAAAGAGTTATGACTGGACTCTCTTGACTGGCTCTCTCTGTGCAGGGAGGGCTCAGTACTGGCATACTCCATTTGGACGTCTGGAGAACAGCAGCTTCCAGGGCAGTGGGGAGCCAGTGGCGATGCTGAGAGACGGCAGTATAAAGATCGCAAGGGCCACCCCTTACCATGCTGGCCTGTACTACTGCCTCTGGGCGGCTAGAGAAGACCGGGTCATCCAACCCTACAGGGTTGAGTGCGCGCGCAGCGCCGTTACAGGTGGGGCCAGGCCGAGGAAGACCAGGGAGGCCGACGGTTACCGGGAAACCGTGTCTGACGATCACTTCGTGGCCTCGGTGGTGAGCGCCGTGCTGGTGACCTTCCTGGCGGGTTTCGGTCTGGGTGCCTTCAGCAGGACCTACCTGAGCCAGTGCTTCCTGAGGTTAAGACGACGGTGGCAGCTACGGAACAGCGGAGGGGTCGATACGGGGACGTTGCCGCGGCAGTACGAAAACGTCACCTTTCAGAAAGGGGGAGGAGCCGAGGACACCGAGCCGACGGAGGCGAGCGTAAACCTGGGCGTGGCCTATCTGGAGGGCAGCGACAGCGGCAGAGAGAGCCAGGGGGAAGAAGAGGCCCAAACTGGCGCGACGGGTGGCGGAGGAGGACTGTCGACGCAGAGCGCCCGCGAGCCTCAGGGAAACGAGCGGGAAGGGTCGGAGACGGACCCCGTGAGCGAACGCTGTGGCGCCAGGACGTCCAAGCGCAGGGTGATCAAGGTCTACAACTACGACGAGGAGGGGAACAAGTACGGCCATATCAGAGATTCGCAGGACGAAAGCACACCTGGGATGAAGCAAAGGTCTCTGTCTCTCACGCGGCTCAATGCCATTATGGCCGGCGCCACGGCAACTGGCTTCAGCAAAGAGCCATCGCAGGGAGACACGGTGGAACAGACTGATCCCGGCCATAGCGCAGCCATCTTTAATCTATCCATCTGAATCGCTTTCAATGAGCACTGCCACTCACAAATTAAAGGGTAATTAAAGATAATGACCAGTGCAAGAGAGCTTATCCGTTGGATATGTCATTTCTACATAGGTCCATTAGATGGTACTACTTTGCAATAAAAATTTAAAATCACTGAAGAGACAAGTCATTTTTTTCCACCCAAGCAAAATGACAGCCGCATCGCAACTTTTGCATTATAAACGATCGTCTACACCTTACAGTACTTACCGTACAGGAGTTAGGGTTCGGAACAAACGTAATCAACCCAACTCAAAATGCCAGGGGATACAAGGGTTGGTACAACTCCTTCCTTTATTTTCCTTCTGAAAACACTATAAACAAAAGTAAGACTCAAAAAATGAAAGAGGGAAAAAAGAAAAATGAGGAAACAAAATTCCCAGCAGATCTTACAATACTGGACGTGTACTTGTGGTGACAGATGCAAAACTAAACCGTTCCCCTTTTTGTTTAAATTAACACTGTAAAAGTCTCTTTTGGGCAATGAATCCGTCATGGCAGAGGGGCTGTTGGGACAGTTCTTGTAGGTGTGCCATTTTGTCCAGAGTGAAAAATATCTTGGGCTTGCCTCTCCCCCGCTATAATGGCAGACGGGCCTTCTGCCACTCCACAAACTCGTCCAGCAGCACGGGCCCTGGGGGGGGAACGAGGAGGAGCATTAAGAGACAAAATTTCACCGTTAACACACAGACATCGCTAACACAACTGATCTGTGCTAGCTCTGATGACATTACTGACTGGTGCCCTGGTCCACCATGGTCAGTGTACAACCATAACACAAAATCGAGCAGGCAGCGGGCAGAAACAGTAGTTGCCGATTTGACCTCTTATTGATTTCATCTTTTAGAAATAAGAGCTCCATCAGCTCTTATTTTATCCCTTGTTGATTTTATTTCTTATTGTGACAAGCGGGCTGCCGTTAAATTCATTAAATGAATCTGACCTAACCTGTCCCCCACAGAGGAACACAGCCCTTGTGGAGGGCAACAAGCACTACGGTTACATTCATCATCGTCATCTCTTTACTTAGCAGAAGCCTTTATCCAGGACAACTTACATTTGTATACAATTTGCATAAGGCACCCAGTTACACAGCGGATAACCTAAAACGAGCACATATGAGAATGGTTTTTGCCATAAGTGTGAATGTCAAACTGATTAAATTAATTCAACTTCAAGCAGAATCTTGAACTAATGATTAGGGCCACCAGTTCGTTTCCCCTTGTTTTCACACATGGTACTTCAGTCCATTTCTCAAACAATTACCCCATTTGCACCACCTCAATCATCTAAGTTGATAAAGTAATTGGCCCTATTAAGCAGACAATGAGTGACAGCTCGCTGTGATGTAATTCGCTTACTTACTCCCATGATGCAGTATTCTTAAATGTTGTACAGGGGCATGTTAGTTTTCGTTAGAACCCGTGGTAAACGCCCACATAAAACATTACAGCAGTTATATAACATTTAATGTGCACAAAAAGTTACATTAAAAAAAATAATAATTTGCATTCGTAAGAAAATTGTTTGCAGCTGAGGTATATTAAAACAAAAAAGATAAACGGAATGTGGTGAATGTCATCGTTCAAATGAAAACTTATATTTTATCACGGCGAGTTGTTTAACAGTCTCTTTGGTGATGTTTCTGTGTTTTTAAATGTCAGTCTATTATCTTCTTTGCGTAATTTGTTAAACTGCAAGTTGTGCGAAATAAATTAAATCCGTCGTGTACCAAGTGGATACTGCTTCACTCGTTCTCTCAGGCCGTCACCGAATACGATGCCTGTTCCCTGCCGCCTGTCCACTCAGACCCCCGTCTGTGTGCCCTGTCCACTCAGACCCCCGTCTGTGTGCCCTGTCCACTCAGACCCCCGTCTGTGTGCCCTGTCCACTCAGATCCCCGTCTGTGTGCCCTGTCCACTCAGACCCCCGTCTGTGTGCCCTGTCCACTCAGACCCCCGTCTGTGTGCCCTGTCCACTCAGACCCCCGTCTGCGTGCCCTGTCCACTCAGAAACTCGTCTGTGTGCCCTGTCCACTCAGACCCCCGTCTATGTGCCCTGTCCACTCAGAAACTCGTCTGTGTGCCCTGTCCACTCAGACCCCCGTCTATGTGCCCTGTCCACTCACTTTGCAAGCAGCGTGCGAAATAAATACTGCAAAACTCTGTCCAAACTAGTTTGTAATATATTTAAAACATTCTTCAATCAGTTTATATATGACGATGCTTACAAAGTGTTGATTATAAATGAAGATAGAAGTTTTAGTTTTTACTTCCGGTTTACTTCCCGAAATTGTCAGACGAGCGCACAGTTCTTTGGATGAGTGTGCTCCTGAATCGTCAACAACATATGGGGACCCCTGGAGGATAATCACTGAAAGGCAGGTTTAAATCCCAGCAGGTCACATGGTGGAAACAAACTGGCGGCCCTGCTAATGATGAGCAGCCGTGTGACAGGTCTGTGAGCTCTGGTGCGAGGCTCCGCAGCAGAGTGAGATTATGATGTCATAGAGGGTCTCCGTGGCGACTCACAGGCACCATCCTCGTCGTAGTTGCTGAGGTCCACGTGGACGGTCCTGCTGAACTCTAAGACATTGTACCACTGGTCCTTGTTCATCACTTTGTACTTGGATTGCTGGAAAGCACAAAACCAGTAAAATATAAAAGATTCTTGGGTGATTAACATTTTTATTTTATTGATTTATTTTTTAAAATCTGATTTAACTGATTCAATACCAGAGTGTTCTGGAACACTAAGCCTCAGCAGTGTCTAGCCAATATGGCTGCCGACATTCAAAATGTTTAGATTGATCCTGTCGATGTGCAAACTTATAATAAAACACATTATTTTACCTATTTCAACATAGATTTTTGTTAATGGCACTAAATTGTACACCTTCTGATTCAGGTCACCATTAGAACAACATCAAACAATATTGATAAAAATATAAATCAAAACACTTTCAAATTAGAGTCCGAGACCAGTAAAATTCTTGAGTGATTAACATTTCTTTAAAAACTAAATCTGATTCAAGCATTTAATAAACATATTGGATTTCAATATACTGAAACCACCCGAGTACAATGCAAAAAGCACCTATTTACAGTCTCGTTACCAATACAATGAAAAAGATAAGGTGGCTGAGATGTACAGTGGATAAGAACATCCAAACAGGACAAACCTCCAGAAACTGATGGAAAACTGGAAAGAGGGGCCACGTCCTTCCTAGGAGTAGAGCTAGCATGGACTTGGCAGTGTCCAGGTCAAGGCTACGCTGGTCTTTGTCCTATAGAGAAAGGAACACATTAACACAAACATCACCAAACTGTGTAATGCAGTGATGAGCAGGATCTACTGAACCTTGGCCATAGATCCCTAACTGGTTATAAGCTTGGAACTCAAAGATATTGTCGGTTTTGACACAGGGAATTAGACTGGGACCCATGACTTCCAGGAGGACTCATTTCTTGGGAAAAATCAGTGCAGGGAAGCTGGGAGGTTTATTAGCACTTATCACTTCCAACAGTAAGGCAATAGGACTTGACACATCATCAGGCAACATAATCCAAAATAATAATAATTTTTTATTTATTTAAATAGATATAGCCAATTCTATTGTATACATTTCAATCAGAAAAATTAAATGTTATTGAAAAAATAGCAGTTAATGCCGATAACAATTAATTGGAGTGGAACCTAACTGTTTCCAGAACAGTGTCTGTATAGCATTAAAATATTTAAATGTTACCTCCAATTACTTCAGGAAACCTTGTTCAGAAGGCATAAAATTCCTGTGATTGATAAATAGAAAATCTGAATCCAGTCTCTCAGACCGATTCAACACCTCTGCTTTCTGGAATTTTAAAAGCCAATTGATCCATCTTTCATTTATTACAGTCTTGCGTTGAGTAATAAAACAGCAGCATTCTGGGAAGTGCTAAGAACAGTGAATGATGATGACATGGTATGATTGGCCAAGCTCTCAGTGCCGATTCGCAGTGCTTAAACAGAAAGGTCAGTAAAAGTCTTATTTTATTTTTATTTTTTAACCAAGCCTTTGTCATGTCTATGAATGTGGCAACACCTGACTGTGCATCATATTCATACTAAAGCCACTTGATTCAAAGCTTTAAAAAAAATACAAATAAATAATAATAAAAATAAAAAAATAAAAAATAAAAAAAATATATATATATTGTTTTTAAATAGCAGCACCCGCCCCCCATTTTAAATTTATATCTGAACACCCATTTCTCTGGAAATATATACCCATGTGCTAAAATTAACTGATTTTACTTGAATAATACCTGAACTGTCAGTATCACCAACTCTGTAATATTCATTTAAACTTGCCTACATCATACACGCACGTCAAATGAGCAAATTAGTATTTGTTATTTCAATAGCTGAACACAAATTAAATCTTTCTTTGAATTCAGCAATATATCAATTACTCCCAAATTAACTCTAAGCAATAATCATAAAACTACGCATACTTAATTTGACTACATCTTGCCGTGCCTCCATTGACCATGATACACGGATACACGGAGCATAGCAAGCTTCCAGCTGCTGAAGGGAGAGTGTGTTCTGCTGTTTTCAAAGGCTCAGCTGGAGACATTTGTAAATTATTTGTACAGTGGAAATGACACAATGTCACATCACGGCAAGCTCTGAAAAAAAAATATATATATATTTTTTTTTAAAAACTGAACAATTTGTGGATGGACCAAACTCACCCGGGCAAAATCGAAGGCATATCTGTAGATATTCTTAAACACTGCTGTGTCGTTGAGCTGAGAGCGCAGGTAGTCGAGCTTTCCCTGTAAACGTTCCGTAGTGTCACATCTATGGGGGGGGAGAGGAACACCCAGGTTAATTCTGTTAGTTATACAGATGAATGCAACAGCTGAACAGCGCCATGACCAAAGGTCCAAAGGAGAAACGGCAGCAGCACTCACTGTAAAGAGGTCATTCCCTTCATCCACTCCTCCTTTGTGAAAAATCCCATATTTGGTGCCTCTAGTTTCCAGGCTAAGACTAACATAATAACCTGAGAGAACAGAAATAAAACGTAACGCATTATTACCAGCCGATTACAACGCATTAAAAGTAGTGGAAAATACAGTCACATACTAGCCGGCCTTCAATAAGAATGATGTGATAAGGTAATTAAAGATATACCCGTACAAAGCAATCCACTCAAAGCTGTAAGAAGGGTGAGGCTCTCTGTGCTGATATGCATACGTGCCAACACCAGCCAAAATTGGGTAGGTGGGACCCGGCTTGCAAATATGCTGGTGCGTACTAAACTGGGTTATATACAGAAAACCTACAGCAAGGTGACCTAGACAAAGGCCCAAGTAGCAGCATTAAAATGTTAACCCGTAAATTGAGATGTTCAATTATTGGTCGGAAATGACCAAACTGACACTTTTACCAAAACTAGATGTTGATATACTCTCTAAAGCAATGGTCTCCAACCCTGTTCCTGGAGAGCTACCGTCCTGTAGGTTTTCGGTTCAACACTAATTTGGCACACCTGATTCTACTAATTAGCATCTCAGCAAGATCTCTAGCTGTTGAATGAGGTGCTTTGCCAGGGTTGGAGTGAAACCCTACAGGAAGGTAGCTCTCCAGGAACAGGGTTGAAGACCCCTGCTCTAAAGGGTCTCGAGGGCATGGTACAACCACTGCCGTGCCTGAAGGAAAAGGTTTTCATTCCCCCTGTAAACAGAGGTGACCGAGGAAGACCTCACGTTCTCTGGCTCCACACCAATGTCTTCACAGAACTTCTCCATGCCCTCTGGTCCCACCACCTCGTCCGGGGCTGTTGTTGACACAAAGACAAAGCTCTATGAAGGACACTGACAATGCACTGCAAGCGCAGGTATTGTTTTGATATTCTGAGCACTCCACACTCAATGATGAGCCTTTTCACTTTAAAAAAATATTTTTTTATTTAATTTTATTTATTTATTTATTTTTTACTTTGAGCAATCTAAGAATTGGCTCCATCTTATTCTGTCGAATTAATGAATGAATAAATACTTTATTGTCCCAAAGGGAATAAACATAAAAACTAAACAAGACTGGCAATTCAGCATTAGGTATATATAGATTATGTATGAAAAATGGATATAGCCTAGAGCCTTCACAAAGAAATACTGCAAAACTCCATACAATAATGCTTATAACAATCAAAAATGAATCAATTAAAATACTCTTTGATACTGTAGGTATAGCCTACCATGGTGAAAGCTTACTTTCTGAAGACAAAAATTATGTGTACAGGATCATGCAGCACCTCTTAAATGCATCCAAAATAACGTAAAGCCGTTTACAACATTTACAAGTCAGTTTGGACAGACCTGGGGGAAATAAACCCACACAGTACTGTATGATTGTATGAACTCTTGTATGTTGACACGTGCCTTCTTGGCCAGGTCAGTGTTGTAAATGTGAATTTGTTCTCAATCACGTTTACCTGGTCAAATAAAGGTTAAATAAATGAATAAAAAGATGAAAACGAGAGCTTTAGTTTTAACCATCGCACTGTGACCTGAAGCTGCTTCTGGGGCTCATTCACTGCTGCTCTCCCAGGACCCCACACCATCACTGACTGGTATCTACACTAAAGGTGCTTCCAGAGCGTTTAAAACAGGAAGCAGACACGTACGCGGACGGACAGTCCACCAGACTGTCGCCACAAAAAAAAAAAGTGCGTCCACTGGACTGTCCACAAACTTTTGCCCTCCATAGTCGAGCGTACCAGCCCCCCCTTTGTAGACTACATTTCCCATCATTTTTGCACGCAAATTGCAAACAACAACTTCATGGAAAATGATTATGGTAAGCAGAAGGTACGCTTGTAGGTGAAACGACAGGTCCGTGTGTGGACACAAAAAACCCATTTTGGGTCTGCTATGATGTCATTTAGGTCCACGCGAACCCAGCAGATGTCCGTACGCATACTTCTTTTGGCGACTATTAATTGGCCTTCAGGCATCTTGGCCACTTCTCTTCACTGTAGATATACTACTTATTACCAGGGCCAACTGTACAGCAGCCCATCTCTCATACAGGGGACGACACTTGTGCACCAGTGGGGAATATTTAGTAAATACACTAAAAAGCCCTGATTAAAAGCATCAGCATGCCAGGAATATGCTGAATCTGAGAAACACACACACCTGCATATTCATAAAACCAGGAGAGGCACTTCTTGCTGGAAAAGTGATCTTCGGGATTCATCAGCCTTCCAGGGGCTTGTGTCCTGCAAAAACTGCTAAGACGTGACACATACTTCATCTTTAAGGCTGGGTGTTTATCACGGAAAATACTGGCTAGTCACGAAGCAGTCACGACAAAGCTGTTTAAAAAAATAAATAAATAAAAAGCAGCAGAAATCAGGAGTCTTTTAAAAAAAACGTTCATTTATTTAATAGATATGCGCTTCAATCCATCACGGAAAGAAAGAGCATGCTTTTTTGCCTTTCACTTACAGAATGTTGTTAGAAACAAAGCATGTTGAAATTGCATTACTAAAATGATAAAACGGGGGTTAACCATGTCCTTTTACATTTATTTAAAGTTTATTTTGGTACAACATGTTGTACATTCCGAGGTTTGGGTTTTTTACGGAGCGCTGTTGTCACTGACGTTACCACAACGGGGGAAGGAGCATTTGGAATCAACTGTTGGCAGGAGCCGATTGCAACAACTGACAAGGACAGGAATCTTGATCACAGGGCATTCCAAAATCTGTATACATTGTCGCACTTTGTTACTCTCAGCATTTGGTAATATGGATAAAATGCTTAGGCATATACAAATCACACCGTAGGCCAAGTTAAGGTTTGCAGTTAACCAGGGTGTGAAACAAACACCCCTCTCCAGCCAAATTCTGGCAAAATTGTGATTGTGGCTGGTAAGATTTTCTACTCTACCAGCCACTTTGGCAGGTAACCAAACAGGTTGTGTAATACTGTAAAAGGTAATGTGGCTGGTAAAATATTGAAAATGGCTGGTGATTTTTAGAGTGGGTGAAAAAGGTAATCTCATGTCTTGACAGTTACCATCAAAAATTGCCTAAAAATCATGGAAAGCACTAAAAACGGGTGAAATCGCGAATGGGAAAACAGCAAAAATCACAAAATCCGTGACACCAGCTGCTTCCGTGACAAACACCTAGAAATATTCATAATGCAGAGCTTTTGTCAGAAATTATTCAAGTGCAGCCCAATTACATACAATACAAAACAATGACCAACAGTTAAGAAATGGACCATTTGATCTGTAACTTGCATAGTATAAGCTGACACCTAATCTCAAACTTTATCAGACCAAAGAAAGGCACGCAAAAGGCCTTAGACGCACGCTTCTAGGCCCTACATGTCCTCTGGCCTAGACACTGAAACAGTGCAGGCATCTGGCTTTTCCACAGGACGAAAGTAAAGAAACTAAACAAGTAAAAAGTTCTAAACGCTACATGATAAATAAATACTACAGGTGCTATAATAATAAATACATCAATGGCTTTCTGAAATTCTGATTATATATTTCAAGAATGTCCATAATTTGATTCCTTTTTTATACCGACAATGCCCTGTCCTGCCATGGAACTATTCAGCTGGGTAAATGCTCACTAAACGAGCTACAGCTGCAGCAGCCCCGGGCCCGTGGGAACTATGCTATCCTGCCCAGGGACTTTGGAAGTTACCTGGAAATTTTACACCTTCTAAGGCCAGGGTCCTCTGAACCTGAAGACTTTCTCTTCTTCTTCACAGGCATGTCGGAACCAGCACAGGGTTTGTATAGTCGGGTTGGATCTGGAGGGAAGACAACAGGGAAACAGAGACTGTGAGTTTATACTGTCCAAGGGGAGGACACATTCAAATCTGTGCTAGTTGGCAATGGTAAGGAGGAGTAATGACGTAGGAAATGGGTACCTATGTATTTTTCTCCTCCGTGTCCATTCAAATCGATTAAATTCTATAATAAAAAGACAAGAAACATCTGTCAGCTTCAAGTCAGTCAAATGTCCCTGTTGAAGATGAATGACTGCAGAAACGCACAAGTGAAAGCAAGACTGCTCACGGACTACTCCAGACAACTGGCATGTCATGTCTAATGCAGCATCCCTACTCAAAGACTCAGTTCCACCGCGAGCTTTGTCGATGACGGGTTTTGGTCGCTTACTAGTTTGTCCAGCGTTTGAGATACGTTCTGAATATCAGCCAGTCCGGACAGCTTCTTCTGCAACAGAAAGAGACAAGGAATATGATCGAGCATCCGTATATTAACTTGAATAAAAGAATGCGCCAAAAACAGGCGTTTCTTTGTGCATTGTGAATATCAGTTTTAGCTGGTTAATGTTTTGAGCTTCATCGCATCATACCTGCGTCCCATCAGATGACAACAATAATTGTTGCTACAAGAACATCTTGCACAAATCTCCATCTCTGAATATCATTTATTTTTAGATTTAGGTAGCTACGTCAGCGATGAGCAGCTTGGCTGAAAACTGTCTATTTTTCAACTCGAACACACGACAAGCTTCCAGTTCTAATTCAGTAACTTACCCAACGTTAAGCTCGTTAGGTCACTAGTTGAAGAAGCACAATGACAATGTCTGACCTGACACTGGCTATAAACACTAAATATAACGAGCGCTAGCGAGCTAAAATGGATGTTAGTCTAGCTCTGCCATCGCATTATGTGTAATGCAGATAACTCATAAGCTAGGTTAACGTTAGTTTACTTGTATACGTTAGCAAAATATGCATTTTATTCCAGACTGAAGGAGATTAACGTTAGCTAGCCACCGCCTGAGAGTTATTACTACTAGTGCTAATGTGGCGGTAGCTAGAAGTGTCAAGTAGCGCAAGCTAATGTCCGCTAGATACATGTGTAACTAGGCATATACAACTTAAAATCAGACCAACCGCAGATGAAGGGGGCAAGCTGATTTTGTTTTTTATATTTGTTAACAAAGAGTCTCTTTCCAGGCGGAGGTCCCTGTTGAACACGCAGCTTATAACGTTTATAAATGAACTGCGTCACTGCTTGCGGTGCAGAGAGAAGGAAAATAGCTGCTGCAGCTGCAGGACACTTTTCGGGACGTGGACTATCCACGTACAAAAGATCGCAGCGGCGTTGTCTAACGTTATACAGAAAAATGACTACCTAGCGAGTCAGCAATACATCTTAGCAAACTGGAAAACCTAATAATGACAAGACGGCTAACGTTAGCAACCTAAAGACAACAATAAACCTTTAGAAGACAGCAAGCCACCCAACTGGCTACTGGACATTGTGCTTAATGTGTTAGAGAGCTAGCGAGCCATCAAACAGGGCTTATAGTTACTAGAAGGCTTCCCTGCTGATTTACGGCATTTCATTGAGTTGCCAACTTGCAGCATATGATTAACGGTGGACGCATTGATTCACCCATCTATCTAACTCATAGTAGCCAGCCTACAGTGATAACCTCGTAACACTAATGAACCAATAACGTACTCTTTGTTGGGACACTGATCCAATCGCCACATCTAGCTACCTAACAGCTAACCCCAAAATAACACTTTCCCCAAATAAGCTAACTTGTGCTAGCTCGCTAACCTTAGTTGAGTTGTTGACAACGACAAAGTATCCACTGGCTTCTTTTGTTTTCTTTGAAGTCAAAATCTCAACAAGGCAACGCTGCCAGCAATCGCTCGGCTATATTTAGTCTGAAATATAACTTGCTAAGTTAGCTACACAGCGATCTATTTAGCCCAAGTTAGCCAGCTAGAGAAACTGAATAGATGGCGATACCTAGCTCGCCAGTTTTCTGTTATTGAGCAAACCCCTTTACGTTTGCAACGACTCGTTTAAACAATACTGGTAAATTGCGTTACGATAATAACCAAGTTAAAATATTAATGCATCTAAAATTTTGGAACACAAACCTCCAATTCCGACGCTTTGTTTTCTTTTCGTGCAAACTCCACTCCTCCATTCACTTGTAGCTTGCGAGCTAACACAGGGGTGTAACAGTCCTCTCACACCGGCAATGCAATCTCCTTTCTTCCGGGGCAACAGAGGTGTCTCGGGCAGTACTATAGCGCGTCTAAAATAGGGGTTGATTCCGTGTATGTGACGTACATTAAAGAAAACATAGATGTGGGAGTCTCGTAAATAATGTACGTTTACTCGTCCGCGTTTAAATAAGCGTTTTTATGTTGTACCAAGATGAAAAATAGGTAATTACAATAAGCTCCATTATTTTCAAAATATAAACATACCCACATTGTATTAAAAATAAGCCCGGCTCATTGGTTGAAGCTAACTGGTTTGTTGCACCGGTCCACGTGCACAACTCAGGCTATTTTATTGGGTGCTTGCGAGTGGGTGGATGCCGAGGGGTGGGGGTTAAACTCTAAAAGTAATCCAGATTCTGTCCCCTTCTCGATTTTAGTGATTTTTATAGGCCTTGATAAGCAAACAGTTCCGTTACGAGCGATTTAGAATAGCCCTTCAATTTTTAATGCACACACTTGCCTTTGGTTCCATTTTAGTTAGATTACTAATTAAATTGGGTGAAATGTACAACAGATATGACCATTCTATGGCAGCAATGAGGGATAGCTCCATCTCCAGCAGTTATATTTTGCCTGAAAAGTACCCACACAGCACTGTTTAGGTATAGGGTATGCCCTGCCAACCCGTTACTTGGTGAATGGCAGACCATTCCTGCCATTTAAAATAGCTATTGTACTTGCTGCCTACTTGGTCTTAATGAAAATATGTCTGACAGAGGGAAAGCCTCTGAACTAGATGCTTTTCATGCATTTAGCAAACACTCTTATCCAGAGCAACGTACAGTGTACATTCTTTGCAAATACAACACATTCATACAGTTGGATATTTACTGACGCAATTCAGGTTACATACCTTGCGCAATGGACCTCACTTGGGGATCGAACCTTGATATTGCAAGCTTAGTTCCCTTATGCTAAACTTATACCCACAAGAGTCAGATGTAATACATACAATTACAGGATAGACAGATGGTGAAATGAACCAAGGCAGAGAGGACATAGTAGTGCTGTAGCCTGAAGATAAACCCTCTCCTAGTCAAAACTAGCTGTGAATGATGGTTATGCTCACCTTGTACATCTACATGATCTTACTTTTGCACACAGACCAGATGGCTGCAGTGTTTGTGAGATACGGGGGGGGGGAAATTAACAGATGAAAACAGGCCATCATAAAGTCTCTTTACAGTACATTTTTATTTTGCCAGAAAATAAATTATACAACTTAAAAAATGAATTCAAAAATAATGCAGTACATCAAAATAGTTCAGCCAGACTGCCATAGATTACCATTCAAATATTGTACAGCATTATATTCGTATGTAGTGGCACATTCAACTGGTAAATGTAATCAAAGATAAAACCAAGTATTTCAAGTTTGCTGAACACTCAAGGCGACAAAGTGTATGTTACAGGCAGAGGGACCTAACTGCTGCAATGACACATGATGTGACTTCATATGACTAAATTCAACCATTATAAAAACAGGCAGGTTTCCCCCATATATTTCATAATGCATACAAGTTTCAATTTGCTATTCTGGTATATGCCATATAGAATTTGTACTTGTGACCTGTTGATTAAATTTATCAAAATATATATCGTCAGTTTCGTTTCTCTTAGAAAGAAAAAATGTATCGTAACAAATTTACAGAAATAAATAGGTAAGTTTCTCCAGGTTAATGATTGAGGAGAAGTCTTCAGACTAATACTGTTAAATGTTTGTTATACTTAAAGCCGTTCAAGTTACTATAGTTACACAATGTGTAATTGAATGACTAGAAATACTGAAAAAAAGATTTATCAAACATGGCTGTAAAAGTTAAGACCAACAAGTGATTGATCTGTCTTGTTATGGTTGGTGGCTATAGGTATTTAAAAAACAACAGGTGTATGACTTCCAAAGGAAAAGCATGTTGCATCACATGCTTTTTATGTGTTCATTGTCAAGGAAAAACAAAATGGAAGACAAAAACTAAGATCACAAACGATGGTATTCTTCAGAGTAGCATGTACACCTGCATACACAGCTGAGGTTTAACAGACTTATTTGCTATATTCGGGTTAATTCCTCTTAAAAGGCCTACTCCAGATCTTCAAAATGGACCCCGTTACCGAAACAGGCAGTACGTCCACCTGCCTTAAGATTGCCAAGGTTATTCCAGCGACTTTAAATCTGACCAAACAGTACTTGAAATCAGATTAAAACAGAAACTATAAAATGATCTTTGTTAATTTGTCTGGCTAAAATACATTTGTGTTGTTATTGGTATGACACCCAAGCATTCTTGCAAATAACTCAACTCCTTACTGAAACATTTATAATGATAAACATAAAATGCATTCACTGCTTGCTAGAACATATCATGACCATTGCAATGCAAAACAGTTATCTGAAAAACTTGTGCACCAATTTAGCATAAACACAAAATAATTTCATGGATACGATAACTGCATAAATTTACTGTTGATATTTCAGACACCCACACATCTATTTAACAGCTTTAGATATCGCTTTCAAAATTCCAAAAAAACCTTCATCCATTCTGTGATCCAAAAGTTTTTTGAAGTCCAGGTTTCAAGGAAACCGTATCCCTTTTTAACGGTGTAGTGTTGACTGTCCAAAAGACATTGTAGAAATTCTTTGGCTGGAGAAAAGATGTTAATGATAATGCTCGAGAAACTTTATAAAGTGAGGAGAAATGAGACCATTCAAATGAACCAATTCCAGACTTACTCCCCTTACATTTTTAAATATTTGTGCAACTGAACTTTTTCCTTTTGTTTTGGAAAAATTGTATGGGGTAAAAACCCTGTATGTCTAGCTCTAAAATTTTAAAGTCTGTAAAAATCAATAAAGTTCACTTAACTGTATGCCAATTAAGTAGCAAAGGCTGGATTAAAATCTGAGTTGTGGCATTTCTACATCAATGTGAACAACAAAGACCTACGTGGCACATGACAGTCAGAGTGGGACGAAAGTGGTTACTACGCTGAAAATAAAAAGGGATAGTGTTCAAAGTATTGTTTAAACAATTTAATTTCAGTGTCTGAAACTCCAGTTCTCCTAATCACAGAATGAATATGTACAAATCTAACAGTGCCTAGGCACCATCATAAAGGCTACTCCAACACAATGAAATAGCAAAACAAACAAAATTCTCATATAAATAAGAAATAAATTACATGGACATTTCATACGGTTTGTCAGACCCCCCCAGGCCCATGTACTTCCAATGAGCCCAGGCAGGTGTGTACAGTTTTTAAAGCATTAGTTACAGATTTATGGGGTGGCATGTTAACTAAACCACAATCTGTCCACACGGTTACCCTGGACAAAGGAAAACTGAAACATGCAACTAATATGGTGGCCCATTTATAATGTAGTTTAAAAAGCAAAACAAAAATGATATTCTCTTTTTCCCTGCACGCTGCAATTACACAGATATGCCATCGGTAAGAAGCCTGACAGGCCGTGACATTAACGTGGTCTGGACGGACAAACGGTGCGTAATTGAAGAATGACAGACATTCCTTTATAGTCCAGTCTCATTCAACCGCAGCAGTGAGCTGACCATGCAACGCTGGTTGAAATCTGTTCCAGGCCCAAGGAAAGGTTGAGGAAGGCAACGTGTTGGTTATTTCACTATGAAAGGCTGCCAAACCTCTGGCTGCCAAAACCCAAGAGGTCAGGGGTCATGGCAGCTATGCACCAGCAGATTAAACCGGGAGACAATGAGTGAGCAAAGAGAGGAAAAAGATAACTCATTTTAACCACAATGCCTTTTTCTGAAATGGGTTTGTGTGTGTGTGCTCTTCCAGTCAATGGGGACAGTCCCATTTCAGAATAGTTTGAGAGCCATGAGACGTGATCTAATGATTGTACACAGCCAACTTCATAAGAGGCAATTGACCCTGACCAAAACAATAACAAATTTGTATTACCAATACCATGGGTAAAGATGCAAAATATAGCTTTATATAATGGCTGTCTAAAAATAGGTTGGCCAAGTATATATAACTGTGAAGTTTATTTTGAGACACCACAAAGCCTCACATCGATCGATGGTTAGGTCAATAAAACCACTAAAGACTGGTTGTCAGGGCAATATTTTGTAACTCTAAATTTGTAAAACGTAGAAATCACATGGGCATTTTGGTTATGTGAGCAACATAGACTCCATTTTATAAACTTTGAACTTTCAGAAGTGCATTCAATGTTTTTCTCTAATAGAATTTACAAAGCTTTACATTGGAAAAAAAAACCTGGAACAGCCAATAATTCAGCAACAACCCAATCGGACAGTAATCACTTGGATTCATCAGCTCAATAATCAGCCTTCTCTTGACAAGCGTGACACACGGTCAAGGACGATCCATGCCCCAAGACGCCTGTAAAGAGGTTTCAACCACAAACCAAAATTCAGGACATCATACACAACCAACAGTAGCATTACCATAACTACAAAATGGTTGACATGACGAATGTATTCAATCTCCTCTACCCCTTGCTGGGAGCCCATTCCATTTAGACAACTTCTTGCTGGTTAAGTCAGGGCTATGGTGATATCAATCGGCAATCCATGCGAACAGCCAACATACAACATTTCCGCAGGGAAAATAACAATGTGGACTTGTGCCACGACAAGCGCCATCGACTACAGACTTTTAAAAAAAACGTTTCGCCAACATTCTAACAGCACTCATCGCACAGCATGTCCTCTTGCCTGCAGCCTCCAAAATTATTGCACTTGTTTGACACACTGAGAGCAAAAAATTCAACAATCCTTTCTCCGTGCGCTTCACGTTGCCACTAAACCAACGGTTTAATAATTGTTGCCATTTCGACGTGGCTTCTCGGTGGAATCTAATCATCCACCATCCATCCTTCTTACCCAAACGGTGAAAAACACGATTCTGCTTCAGCTATACAAGGAACAAACAAAAAAATTTACGTACATAACTACATGTGCCAGAGGCCTCGATTTAGATGAACACATGACCTGTTTGTACAGTTTACACCTTGAGTATTTTCCATTACGAACCCGTGCAGAATCAGAAGTCTACCTGGAAGACGCCTCTACAATGTTACTCTGTAGGACACGAAGAATGGTTAGCTGAGAGAAATGTTCTGATTACAGAAAGCATTTCCCCGTGGCATTACTGGGGGATATCCCCTGCGGCATGCTCCAAGCAGGCATGTGAAATGTTTTCACCACTGCAGTCATATGATGTACTCTGCTCCCGGTCTTGTGCAAATTCAAACAAAAACACCTAGAAAAATCACACACTCAAAAAAAAACAAATAAAAATTCAAACGGAAGATGGCACTTGTGTAAAGCTATGCAGACGGACCCAGACGTTATGTGAAAGTGCTAATGCTCTAGTTAAGAGTCGCGTGACGTACAAAACAACAGCAGACAGGCATCAAGTTCCCCGAGTAAAGTGGTGATGGGAGTGGGCAAGGCCTGTGTGCAGAGGGGTGTGGCCTATATGCAACAAGGCGGGGCCTACCTGTACTTACTCCAGCTGGCCAAAGGTGTGTGTGTGTGTATAGTGGGAGGGGGGAGGGGAGCGAGGACATACAACATAGCACACAGGACAGATTCTCAGATGAATGCAAGATTACCACAGACTAGCATGCTGCTGGAGATGTTGAAACACGAAGGCAAACGCCACCATGCATACTGACTAAAACTGGCAAAATACAGTCCTCCCCCCCAGTTCCATCTCTTTTCCATTTTTGTGTAAGGTAAGGCAGGATTTTAAATATTTTTGTAACTGAACTGTATCTGTCAGTCGTAAATCCAGTTCATCGCCATATGCAAGGCCGTTGGATATCGGAGCCTCCTGCAAACACAGCATCCTCCAGGCATGGTCTTCAACATCTTCCTCACCTGCATCATCATCATCATTTTTATATTACGGCTATGCCCCTCTGTGTGCTACGCCATGTAGATGAAGGTGTTAATGTCGGTCTCGTCTCTTTTGATGTATTTGTGCTCAATCAGCCACTCGATCTGTTCCTTGATCATTTTCTTCTGCGGTAAAAACATGTTTTTCAGGATCTCCACCAGTTCGGTCTGGAGTTGGGCGTTGGTGATCTTTTTGCGCATTTTCATGATTTGAATGATGGCCTCCTGAAATGGAAAGTGATCACTCAGATCAAAACAGAACAGAGAAAACGTGACCGTGACTAACTTAGAACAGTACAGGAAACGCCTACCTGAGTTCTTAATATTCTAAGTTGGACGATACCCTCGTTCTCCTCTTCCCTCATTCGCTCCGTAGTCAGCTGCAATCGGCCAATCAGATTAATCTTCCCCCTCTTCTGGACTTTAGAATTTTTTCTGAAATTCAGTAACAGAGGTTTGGATGCAAGCAGGACAGGAGTGGTTCTCCTCAGTGCACATTCTGACTTCATTTTGGGGCACAAGGTAAATCATAGAAAAAATGTAATTTAGGACTGGGGCTGTTGGGTGGCTCATCCTGTTAAGGCACAGCTCTAGTGCATAGGCCAGAAGGTCTAGGTTTCAAATCCAAACCCTGCCAGTGCCAACAGCAGCCGGCAGCCGGTTATTACACATCGCCCATGGACGACAGAGTTTCAGTCGACTGGGGAAACGGCTTCTCATCGTTCACTAGCGACCTCCCAGTGGCCAATTGGGTGCCTGCAGGTCTGTCTGTTGAGCTGCACATGAAGCATCTTCCTCAGACTCATGTCTGTGCGAGCCCCGTGTCCGAACCGCATTGCGATGAGAAGCAACCGCAACTTCAAGAGCTTCAGAGGAGAACTCAAGCTTGTTAGCGGTCTCCCAAATTAATATCCAAGGTTACATCAATGAGTGCTTATATATACACACAATCGGGAATTCCATCAATGAGTGCTTATATATACACACAATCGGGAATTCCAAATTGGGGAGGAAAACAGGGAGGGGGCATTTAAAAATTTCATTGAGGACATTTATGTTGAACATACAGTTATGGTGAAACACTGACATTAACTTGAAATGCAAAGAAAAAGAAAAAGAAACTGGTACCATAAAATGAAACGGGTCTTACATCAAAGAGAACTCCTGGTTCACGAAGAAGAGGGTGCCATCAGTAAAGTCTTTGGGCGAGCTGACTTGAGGTTCGTATGACAGCACCTGACGTTTGAGCTTCGGGAACGCCACAAGGGACTACGGGGAGTTCAGGGCGGAACACGTTACCAGCTCGTACACATCCTCACGAAGGGACACAAAATCAAATGTGGAAAGTGGTTGTAGGAAAAGTCTGCGCTTAAACAGCTGAAAACAGATGCAATGAACCACAGTGTGGAACGGCAGCTACGCATTTGGTGTGTCAATCACAAGTCCCCCTGTGCTGAACTCTGACCTTTGACCCCAGACCCCCGTGCGCTCTGTCTTACCCAGAGTGTCCGCCGCAGCTCTGCATCAGGTAGCTCTGAGGCCAGTTTTAAATTCTCAAAGCTGATTCTTTCTCTCGGTCTTTGGTTCCAGGCGAACAGGACAGCCAGCTGAAAGGTCGTGACCTCCAGGTCATACTGTCCCACTTCATTCTTGAATGTGATCTGGCAGGATGGAGATGAAGACAAGGGGGAGATATAAACTTCATTAGACGGTGCTTATTTCCATACCTAAGTTTTAAAACAGCATCGTGTCGCTAAAGCAAAAGGGCAGGGGTTTCCACCTGGTCTCGTCCTGGGACCCCCACCCAGGTTCAAAGGCATTCAGGAGACCCTTGTCAAGTTAAAAAGGGTTATATATTTTGAAATATTTTCCCAAATCTATATATGGTCATTGTATATCAAATCTGGCCAGGGAACCCCTACAGCACGTGTCCTCAATCCTATCCAGAAAGGGCCAGTGTGGGTTCAATCTTTAGTTCCAGCCAAGCAGTTATGCACCTGATTCTACTAATCAACCACAACTAGAGACTTTGCTAAGAACCTTGATCAGTAGAATCAGGTGTTACTGCTTGGTTGGAACAAAAGCCTGCGCCCACACAGGCCCTTACTGGATAAGACCGAGGACCCCTGCACCCACACCGGCCCTTACTGGACCCCTGCCCTACAGTACCTGTAAGGAACCCCTGTTGAAAACCCAGGCAAGAGGGCACAAGGGGGCCTATAAACAGAGATTCTGCTCCCATAAGCAAATTCTTCTCTCTCAGGGAGCAAGTTCCCACAAACCCCTGTGACTGTTCTATTTGGGGTGATACCACTTTGATACCTCCCCCTTCCCCCACCAACAGCAGGTGCACCTGCGTTGACCTTCAACTGCCTGAACGTCATACCTCCCACCATCAGGGGGAGCACTCACAATGCCGTTGGACATGAGGTGGTGCCAGTGCAGCTTCCTGCCACTGTGGTTCTTCTTGTAGAACTCCTCCACCTCGGGGATGAGATCCTCCAGCTCCGTGGGAAGAGACACAAAGACCTTCTCCGAGCTGCGAGACCAGGCACCCGCGTTCAGGATCTTGATGTTGACTGAGTCAGCTGCAGTGGGTGTTGAGGAAAGGGAACAGTTTGATGCGGTTTGGTTTTATGCATGTTTAACAGTATGGTAACAAGACGATACCGATGTACATGTCACCTGGTAAGGCCAGCTTGTTGTGTTTATGCATTTCCTTGAAGACCTGGTTCAGATCCTCTGATACTTTGATGTCCTGAAACATCCTGGCCAGCTTGTTCACATAGTCAGCAGGCATGCCCACTTCCTGCACAGAAAAAGTCAAGTGACACACAGCGTCCAATCAGGGCACTCGTCTCTGCAAAGGAATACACCGTGTGTTCCTGATGACTAGGCACAATGCATTCGTTTGAATTGTCAGAGGGAAACAGAACTTTCCTCAACGAAACTTCAATACAGATTTATGACACCATAGTACTTAACACACATCTGTGATACTAACCTTAGAGGTCAGGACAGTGCTAGTATTCTACACTGGAGTTAGCTTAGCATTAAATACTTAGCCCAGGTTTGTGGAACATTAACAGGTCAGAGGTCATATAATTATATTTAGAGCAGGTGTCACTCACCCTGAGCCACTCCACCATGTTCTCCTCAATCTCACTATCAGCCGAAATGTCCAAGATCAAACGACGCGTCAAATGCGCTTTGTGATACCGCATGAAGACGTCCTTGTTCTGCACATATTTCAGCACCAGTAACTGTGGGAAGTAAAAAGTAAAAAGTCAAATTCTGTGATTGACAAAGACACCCCTCATCTAACAGTACAGAAAAGTAACATCAAACACATTTCAGCTCAGCTATTACAAGGAAGGATTGAATAGCGCTCAACAGCCAGGCCACTCGTATAGGAAAAGAATCCTTACCCAACTTCAGTTTAGGCTAAGCTAAGAAATGAAGAGAGTTGGAGCACACCAAGCTTCATTTAACAAACAGGACAATTGCCTGTTCATCAGCCTATACTGAAGTTAGCAGGATAATTATTATTTTCACACCTCGACTAATATTTATTACATTATGTTCATAAGCCTATACTGAAGTTAGCAGGATAAGTATTATTTTCACACCTCGACTAATATTTATTACATTATGTTCATAAGCCTATACTGAAGTTAGCAGGATAATTATTATTTTCACACCTCGACTAATATTTATTACATTATGTTCATAAGCCTATACTGAAGTTAGCAGGATAATTATTATTTTCACACCTCGACTAATATTTATTACATTACGTTCATTAGTCTATACTGAAGTTAGCAAAGATAAGTATTATTTTCAAACCTCGACTAATATTTAGTCCAAAATACGAGTTAAAAAAATGTAACTGATAAATAACTAAACAATGTGACTTAGAGAATCACACGTACCACCTCTTTCAATTTCAGTTCAATTTCTTCCGACGTGAGTTTTTTACTCAGGGGCGTTTTCCTCAGCAGCATATCACAGTAATTAGCCAGCAGCTCTGGACACTTGGACTCCGGCTGTGTTTTCAGTCCCACCCTGAATGGGGGCAAAACATCATTAACACTCATCTACCCGACCGACCGACAGACAGACACACACACAACCGTGTCTGAACATCATCGTTCTCATCTACCCGACACACAAACACAACCGTGTCTGTTCAATCTTCAGGGTCCACTGGGACAGACTCCATCGACTGTACAGATCAGACACATGTGCCCTATAAGAACATGGCGATGTTCTTATTCAGTTAAATCTGGCAGTGCAGCACTGACACCCTATTAAAAACATATTCACATTATGGAGCTTGGCAATAGGTGAAAAATACTCCTTTTCACTAATAATTAAATACTACATTCACATGTTAGGCATTTAATAAATGCTTTTAGCCATAACAATTTCCACAGGTTACCTGCTTTTACATACAATCCATTTATACAGCTGGATATTTACTGAAGCCATTCAGGTTAAGTACCCAGCAGTGCCCCGGGTGGGAATTGAACTTGCAGATCCAGTTCCCTAACCGTTATGCTACACTGCCAGCCTGTGGATAACAATAACGACCAGGATGACCAGGATGACTAGGATGACCAGTACAGGGTAACACACTTGTTAATACAGCAGTTGATTCTCACCCTTTCTGTTTCAGTGGAAGCTCCAGTTTAAATATTGTAGCGTCGTTCACGACCGCTTTATAGGCCTGGGGGTGAAAAAGAGATCATTCCTGTCAAACAATGACCCAAATTAAGTCAATAAAGACAATTGCGCTTCAGATAAAGATGAGCGGACCCTGGTGGGGTGGGTGGATGCCACAGGAATTTTGTGTGTCAAAACTTGAAAATACTGTATGATTATTCCATGCCTGTAAGACAGAGAAATGCAGTGGACAACGATTCTAGGGAATGGTGAGATTTGTGTATATAATGTTATTAAAATCAGTGGGAGAGATGAAAAAAAGCTCTTCTGCATGAACAAGCAGCACGGGGGTTAGAATGAAAACATCCTTCAACAAAAACATAAAAATTACTTTCAATCTGTCAGTGAGGTATAGAAAATGTAAACAAAATATATAGCCGAGCACTGCCATTTGAGTTTGGGCTATATCATTGACCAACTTTGACATGGAGTCCACAGCAGCACCACACAATCAGGGTTATGTTGGGCAGCCTTTCTCAGGTTCCCGCTACATCAGCACACCCTAGCTACTTGCCAAGGACCTACACGTTATCATGACGTTGTCATGAGTGACAGACGTGCCTTCCCTCACACTGCTGCTAGCCCTATGCGGTTTAAAGTTTGTCAAACCGCCGTTGACTCCTGGGTAAAGCCGTCAGTGGCTCTGAGCACTGCGCGCATTTCGCCATTGTTTATGTTAATGCCCTGTGCCACCGCGGCCCGACGCAGTAACGTCTCCGTGGCGACCCGCATCCCTCACCTTATCTCTGGCGGTCAGGAAGCGCGGGTCGTCCTGGAACGCCTCCTTCACCAGCTTACTGAAGCGGTTGAACAGCGTCAGGAGCTGCTCCACGTACTTCTCAGAGTCCTGGACACACACACATAAAGAGCAGAGTCTTAAGCAAACACATCGCGGAACATACCGGAGTACACATCATCCCCCGTGCTTTTCCTACACTGCTAGAACAGAAGCCAGCAGTCCGCATGCAGCGTGAATTTACCATGAGTTTTGAATGGAGACTGGGAGGTAGGAAGCTGGCTAAGAGCCTGCGGGACACATGCGTACGTCAGTGTGCCTCTCCCCATGTCGGGCTGGGGAATGATCTATTCCAGTGCATTTCCCATAATTCCATCTGACTTTGTCTATAAATGCCCCATTACGGCTGCCCCTTCTGTATAAATGCCCCATTACGGCTGCCCCTTCTGTATAAATGCCCCTTTACCACTCCCCCTTCTCTACAAATGCCCCTTTACCACTGCCCCTTCTCTATAAATGCCCCTTTACCACTGCCCCTTCTCTATAAATGCCCCTTTACCACTGCCCCTTCTCTATAAATGCCCCTTTACCACTGCCCCTTCTCTATAAATGCCCCTTTACCACTGCCCCTTCTCTATAAATGCCCCTTTACCACTGCCCCTTCTCTATAAATGCCCCTTTACCACTGCCCCTTCTCTATAAATGCCCCTTTACCACTGCCCCTTCTCTATAAATGCCCCTTTACCACTGCCCCTTCTCTACAAATGCCCCTTTACCACTGCCCCTTCTCTATAAATGCCCCTTTACCACTGCCCCTTCTCTATAAATGCCCCTTTACCACTGCCCCTTCTCTATAAATGCCCCTTTACCACTGCCCCTTCTCTATAAATGCCCCTTTACCACTGCCCCTTCTCTATAAATGCCCCTTTACCACTGCCCCTTCTCTATAAATGCCCCTTTACCACTGCCCCTTCTCTATAAATGCCCCATTACAGCTGCCCCTTCTCTATAAATGCCCCTTTACCACTGCCCCTTCTCTATAAATGCCCCATTACAGCTGCCCCTTCTCTATAAATGCCCCTTTACCACTGCCCCTTCTCTATAAATGCCCCTTTACCACTGCCCCTTCTCTATAAATGCCCCTTTACCACTGCCCCTTCTCTATAAATGCCCCTTTACCACTGCCCCTTCTCTATAAATGCCCCTTTACCACTGCCCCTTCTCTATAAATGCCCCTTTACCACTGCCCCTTCTCTATAAATGCCCCATTACTGCTACTGCTTCTCTATAAATGCCCCTTTTAATGCTGCCCTGCCACCCACTACCACAGCAGCATCCCCCAAATGACCAAAGCCACACTCCCTCTTCCTAACCAGCGCCGGCCTTCTTCCTGCTCGCAGAGAGGAAGCCCCCTGAAGCGCTGTACTCACAGATACAACATGGCCGCTTACAGGAAGACACCCCTCTGAAGCACTGTACTCACAGTAGTAATAGTCTCTGCAGCCGCCACCATGTCCGCCAGACCAGCGCTTATAATGTGGTCCTCCAGGTCCTTCAGCATGGGGTCGATGCCATTGGGCACCTTGTCCATGAGTGAGAACATCAGGTGAAGCTCTGAAGAGGAATGGAGGCCCAGAGTTAGAGGAGAACCAGCCAAACCCGTCTCTACAGGTCTCACCGGAGTACGACAGTGAGCCTGAAAGTGTTCAGCAGCTTCGCCGTGGTAGGCCTACGGATATCTACAGCCGTGTAAAGACGTAAAACAGAACCATTCATAAAGTGACTCTAACACAGTTCTATAACCTGGGATCCACAAGAGGTTTATGGATGTTGGGGGAGTTCTTTCCTAACCTGAGCTTGCCCACCCAGCGGACGGACCACCGCGCCCGTTATACTCACTGTCAGTCTCGTTACGCTTGATCATGCCCGGACATTCAGCCAAGATTGTCTCTTTGAACGATGTCACCAGAGCGTTTACACAACATTCCATAAGCTGGAAAAACAAAAACAAAACAAACATGTTACGAAAGAAAAATTGCAGTATCTTTCAAAAACATTTAATCTATAATTGATATTTTAAATTGTCTATTGATATTTTATGCAATGGTTTAGCTTTACAAGCATGAGGTCACCATAAATCATAAATCAAAGGGCAGTCTTAGGCCAAAACTTTGACCAACCAAAGGTACAGGCTCAATGTACCATGACCATTCAGCTTCCTATAAAATGACTTTCAAAATTCTTATGTCTTATGGATGTTCTTGTTACACGTATTTCCATAGCAGATAGTACAGAGCAACTTTAAAAAGAAAGAAAACGTATTTATTAATTTTTCATGCATCACTAATTTACACAGCTTGATATTTACAGAAGAAATTCAGCTCAAGTATATTGCTCAAGGACACAAGAACAGCATCTGTACTGGGATTTGCATCTGTTACCTGGGTTGCAAGCCCACTCCCCTTAACAACTACACAAATACATTTTCACACATTACACTGAAGAGTATACCAAACCTAATTCACAAATAATGGTGCCCCACATGACAGTTAAAATGACAACCTTCAGGGTAGAAGCCAAATTCCTTATTCCACACACCAGACTGCTGTCCTCGGTCGTGAATTACTGGCATGAATTACGGTTGGTATGTCAAACATTTGATTTAATGCCAGCATCTAATGTACACAAGAGCAAGACGAGCTGCATGCAAGACAACCCATCCTACGGCCTTGGCACTTACTGCTTGAACAGAGTTACATTCACGTCTAGTCTCTAAATAACGGAGTGCTCGTTTCTCTTCTTCTCTTAACTTGGCATCTGCCTGCAAGAGAAACACAGCAGAATGAAACACGCAGGCCAACGGTCAGACACACACACACACACACAAGATGTGTCCACCGCAAGATTACGTTAACACACGCACACACAACTTATCCACAATAAGCACATACGCACAAACCACAGGTAAACAAAAGAAAAACAATCCTCTACATCAGTGGTCCCCAACCATGTTCCTTGAGATCTAACATCCTGTAGGCTTTCACTCCAACCCTAACGAAACACACCTCATTCAACAGCTAGAGCAGTGATCCCCAGCCCTGTTCCTGGAGAACCTACAGGATGGTAGATGGTAGATCTCCAGGAACAGGGCTGGGGACCACTGCTCTAGCTGTTGAATGAGGTGTGCTTTGTTAGGGTTGGAGTGAAAACCTACAGGATGGTAGATCTCCAGGAACAGGGTTGGGGACCGCTGCTCTACATTGACGCAAGGCCACGGAGGCCAATGGGAAGAGAGACGGCCGGGACGCACGTATTTCATGTAGTTCTGCACTCCGTTCTGCTGTAGGTATGAAGGAGCCTGAGTTCTGTAAAACCTCTCGGTGGAGTCCAGGTACGCCTTCTCAAAGTTATCTCTGTAGATCTGCAGCTTGTCATCCGGGTTCGAGCAAAGATTCACTGTGGGGAAAACAAAATGATCAGGGTGCCGTTTCCCAAAAGGATCTTAGAGTGAAGATCATCTTAGGCCAGGGGTAGGCGACCCTGGTCCTGGAGAGCCGCGGGGTCTACTGGTTTTTGTTTTCACCTTAAATATGACAACTACTTGGACCAAAAAAAACCAGGTGAGTTAATGGTGTAATCGACTGCTTTAACTGATCAATTAAGTGGTGAGTAACATCAAAAACCAGCAGACCCTGCGGCTCTCCAGGACCAGGGTTGCCGATCCCCGTTTTAGGCCATTTTGTTTTTACATTACTTCCATTGTTTTTTTTAAAATCATCCGTTTTTTGTTGTTCACCGTCTATTTTTATTATCTTTTTTATGTAACATCAGTAAGTTTTAGTAATTTTAATCATAAAATGAATAAAGCACAAACACGAAACACACTAAGATGATCTGAACTCTTAAGACGTTTTTGGGAAACGGGGCCCAGGCAGTGACTCCCGAAAGATAAGCAGCCATTGTGTAGTTCAGCACTTGTGCCGAGCAGGTTTTTCAAAATCTTACAATGATGGACTGGCAAGAGTCAAAAAACTCTTGAGGAGGCAAACCGCTTATCAGCAACTAAGGAGGATTCTATGTGAAAATAAAACCCAGGGAACTGATTGGTCGAACTAAACATATATATCCGACCATTGGTTATGGCCACACCATTCTGTGGTTGATATATAAAACCACGTACAGGGATTTATTTCCAAATTTTATTATCAAAACATAATCTATCAAAACTAAAAATGCAAATACATATGAGAATTTTTCAGAAAACAACCCTGGGTGCTTGACGACACGGTGGCGCTCTCACCGTAAGACTCGCGGACCCCGATGACGAGCTGCGAGTCGAAGGCCTCCCCAAGGCGCTCGGCGTGCACTAGCTTCATGGCGCTGTCCTGCAGTCGGCCCTTGATGTTGGAGAATATCGACTCGTTCCACGTGTCCAGCATGAGCTGTGGGCACATGGGGAGAACAGAGGAGGGGTCAGGAAAAGAGCGGGATCCATCACGCAAGCCGCGGGTTTCGCTTCTGCCACCGACCGGCGTGTGAAACGTGCTCAGCTGCCCCAGGGGGAAAGGAAGCCGCGGCCTGAACCAGGCTGCGCTAGTCTGCTCTCCAGCAAAGTAAAGTAATCAACCACAACTGCTTCTGCTCAATATGCAGCCGTACAAACGAATGCGATGCAAAAATGCAGGCTATGCAAGTTCCTCTGAATGAAACCGTATACAAAGCAAATAAAAAATTACCACAACAGAGCCTGTATGGAACGATTCAGCTCCAACACAAACAGGTCACCTAACCCTGTCAAGATTTTGATTGGCGGTGTAATGGCAAAGAGAATAATTCCAGACAGAAAAGAAACTCCCACCCCCTTATGCACAACCTTTCAGATCCCCGCCTAATACAGCCGACACCCAAGACGACGCGGTAACGGCGGCTCCCTCACCTTTCTCACGATGCTGTCCTCCACGTTGGACTTCTTGTTGCTGCCCTGTTTGCCCATGAGGGTGATCTCCAGCTGGCAGAAGGGCTTGGGCAAGATGTCGCACTGGGTGAAGAACTTCCTCCACTCCACGATGTAGGCCTTAAGCAGAGCAGTGTCATCCTGATGGCTGAGCACTCGCTGTTACCCGGGATACAACAACACACAAGTGAAGAAAGTTCATCAGCTGGACTTACACACTTTGAACACGGTGCCCCCAGGACCATGTATGTGCGTGCAGCACCCACACACACAGGGTGTGAGTCACCACCGCATCACAAGTGATTGGCTGTTGTTGCCTCAGTGGAGTGGATGACTTACCGCCTGTGCTTGCTTGATAAAATCTAAGATATGTTCTTTGAGGGCCTGGTGGATTTTGGCGGGGCCTTTGTCATCCCAAAGACAAACTGCATGTACATCTCTGCACAGGGATGGACAACATGAAAGAGTAAGTGGCACGCACGCGCACGCGCACACGCACACACACACACACACACACAACCATCACATCAATGTGTTCCACGACTATTTACACAGGCAGTAAGAACAGCACCATCTTACCCTACCAGCAAAATGTAAAATAACACTTGGCTTGCACTGTTTGATGATTTGGGAATTACTTCGCTTGGAAAGATTAACTTTAACCAGGCACACCATGTTTAAGAAAAATACAGTACAAGCACACTATACATTCGGCAGGTTATAGGCCTGGACATACTTAAAACATCCCATTCTCACGTTTTCCACAAGTAATTCCTTAATGAAAATGACTTGACTGCTTTTATATGCTTATAAATTGTGCTTTGTGTGTTCTTGTACAAGGACAAAGACAAAAATTGTCAACACACTGTATGCAAAATGGGTTCTATTTTTATGCCACCCCCCCAAAAACAGGAACAAGCAACATTTTAGCATTATATCACTGTCATAAAGGGCCTTTCTCTCTCACACTGAAAAAGCAGACCTTAAAGGTGTGTTTAAACCATTGTTTAGACTTCCTAATCCCTGGCCAAAGGGCATACTGTCTATTGAGTTTTATACCAGCTACCAAGTTCTCAGTCAATTCAATTCTTGATTTTGACATACAAAAAATTCCAATAGGACTGTTGGTAGTTCACTGTTGATGCAATATGGGTATTGCTGGGGATATTTCTATAAGGGCAGGATATGTAAGGGTTTTTTAAGAATCAGTTACCTTACTACTTGTTTGGATCAATACATTCACCCCTCTAACCCCTGTAAAACTAATCTCTCTAAATCTAAGTAAATACTCTTTAAATGCATCTCAGAGCTGGATCTGTGCTTGTGTAAATATCTTTCCTTTATTTGACTTCACTTAATTTAAGAGTGCTTAGTTGTTCAATGGGGACTAGAAACTTTACTGGACAAAAAAAACATAGTTGAACTTGAGGCCACAACACATAAAGAAAAGTTTAATTTATTCCACAATTAATTCATAGTATAGGTACTAATGTCAAATAAATATTACCATTTCATTTACAGCTCAGCTCAACTGGCCCAAAATAGCTGAAAGTTTAGACTGAACTAAAACCAGCACACACAATGTGCCCACATGAAACCAGGGTTTTAGAAATGCATCTAAACAGAATAATTTATACTTAACCGCTATATTTAAAAGAAATGTCCAGACTAAAAAAAAATACTAAATACTAAAGACTAAACATAACCTACTGGTAGATGCATCGGGCACCAAGCACTGACACTCATCGACCATGTTAAGTTGCGCAGCACTTACGAGAATAAATCGAACCACTGCTGTTTGGTGACGGACTCCTGGCGAAGCAGCTTCAGAACGACGGGGCGCATCAAATCCCATTTGTCCTCAAATTGGAGGGACCCCTTGTTCTTGGGTGGGATGGTACACCATTCCGACAGAGGAATTACACAAGAGAATGGGGATATGAACTGCAAAGAGTAGCCTACTCAGAGTTCTTGGGAGCAGCCTACTCAACATTAACAAATGAACTTTATCAGTTCTTTATACGGTCATCTGAGCAAGATCAAACTGAGTGTAACTGGGCTTAATCATTTATACACTTGAAGCTGCGGGGTGGATGTTTTAATCAAGCAGTAAAGAGAGGGATATCATCCTGTTTATTTTGATATACAGCCATACACTGTACACTGACTAAGCTATAGCCAGTCTTCCCCTCTAAGCTAGCTATCAGGTTCAATCATGAAGCATTTAAACTTCAGAACATTACGCCCTCAACCTATATCCAAGAGTGACTCAATGGCCATTTATTGTTATTCAATCGTGTAGACTGAGGTCAGCACCAAAACCTAGGTTATGATTTGATTTGGGGGACAATTCAACAGCTTGTAAACCAAGCCACAGTCGTAAGCCTGAGCATTTGGCATTGTTGCCCTAGTTGTGATCTTTCACTGTCCGCTAGCTCCCTACACACAAAGAGTCAACCACCATGACTCAACCAACAGCCATGGGAACAACTTATGTGTGTTCTTCCAAGGTCACAACAGAGGACAGTTTGCCAATCCATTGACAATTCACAGATTAGAGGAACACAAAAATGTAAATAAATTAAGTTACCTATCAAATGTAGCTAACCTCAAACAAGGTAACGTTAGATATGAAAAGGGAACCTAACTGCAAGCTAGCTAGAATTGCCTTCAGACACAAATCAATAACGAATCTTTCCCAGATCATCAGCATCATAGGGCCACCTAGCCGGCTAAACTGGAAACGGATTGCTCCAAGTTAGCTAACGTTAGCCTAGCAATGACGTCTATTCCAAGGGGCCGTTTCGGTTTTAAAGTAATAATGTTGCAGACTATTACTATTTGACAGGCTTGTTCATTTCGCACACGTGCAAGTTAGCTAGTCAGCATGCATACTAACTAACGTTACGGTTCATGCAACGTTTATACTCATCACATACTTCTTAAACCACCGCACTTGGCGAAGAGGAACTAAATTGCAGGATTCGCTGGAGTCAAATGATTTATTGCACAACATATGTGGCAACACAGTAGGGTTTTTTGTCAATTTTGAGGTAAACGCGAAATTTATCCAAGCATTTCAGACCTTGTCAGATACAGAACGGACTATTCGGTCTTTGTTTTATTAACAAGTGAATTAGCTACGTGACTAACGTTAGCTTATCTGAACAGGCAATTATTAATGCAACCTAACCAACCAGACAAACAGACCCAAAGTAAATGTTTTATTAACCAACACCACTGACACTTACAAAACAATATAGAAATCCGTACATTTAATGAGCTCGCCTACATGGTGAATAAGTGTGTTCATTTAGCGAGCTAAATCACAAACACTGCCTAACGTTACCTAAGTCAGCGAGCTAGCTGTAATATTAGCTAGCCAGCTGACAAGCGACATGGCTAGCTTGCCTAACTACAGCTTTCCGTTTCCTTTAAATTGGCATGCAAACTGCTGTTAATGTCTTAAACTGATATGTTTCTTTTCAAAATTGTGCAATCGTTATTACAGATAGTCGATTGCCCAATAACGACTTGCACACATATACACAGTCGATATTGCAATGAGGCACCTTCTTACCTTTAGCAAATTAGACGTCGCCATGTTTCCTCAACTTATCCCCTCGTGTAGTCTCGCGAGATTACGGTATAGTCGCTGGGGTTTAAAAAGATTGACTGGACAGTATGTAACAGTAGATCGAACAGTATGTAACAGTAGATCGGGTCATGTAAGAATGTAGCTGTTGTTTGCGAAGATTAGTTCATGACAATAAACGTGTTTAATAGTATGTAATTGAACTTGAAATAAACACATTTAATATTCTGTTTTGGAACTTGTGTATTTTGTTGAGATCATTGGATCAAGTGGAAGTTCCATGTTAGTGTCGCATCGATATGCTGTGCAACAAATAATGTAATTTAACTCGATGATTAGCAAGCGAGCTGTCTTGCTTGCTAGTCGATCTGTGTAGATTCTAAACTTAGCTCCGCAAAAGCGATCACATCCATTTAAGGATATGTCACGTCATGACTTAAGAAACAAAATCCTTGGTGGGAAGATTGAAAAAACGAGAAACGTTAATGTCAGCGACGCTGAAGTTGGCTCCCGAATCGCAGCTCCCGAATCGCAGCTCCCGATTCCGGTCCACCTTAAATCGGTCGCGAAAAGCGATTGTACGCTTTCACGGTAATCTTTCCGCTTTTTTCTACACTAAATCTAATTGGTTGGTTCAACATTCTGGTAGCCTAGTTATATATACAGTGCTGCTCGAAAGTTTGCGAACCCTTTAGGATTTTCTGTATATCTGCATAAATTCGATCTAAAATGTGATCACATCTTCAAGGGTAATTTATCCTGACTCATTTTCGTATAGGACTATATGGGGGAAAAGTCAGGAGAAGAAGCCCTTTAAGTGATCCATCCACATCTACTCCATATCTGGTCGCAGAGTGACGGTTTGGGGCTCGTTTGATACCATAGACCCTGGATGACTTACAGCCATTTAGCCAGTCATGTGTTCCATACTGTACCAGTTTAATTTACAGCTGAATCTAGTCTCACCTCCCAATTCCCATAGAGATCCATTCATTACCTGAAAATAAGATATCGAGTCTTTTGATATTGATGGGTCACAGACTTCAGGAAGTAACAGCATGCAAAGGATATGCGACCAAATATTAAATATGATACTTTAAAAATGGGTATGATCCAAGGGTTCACATACTTCTGCCAACAAATAATTTAATGTTAAATAATGTTGCTCAATAAATAAATAATTTAAAAAATAATGTTTTTTGTTGAGCTGGGTTCACTTTATCAAGTTGTAGGACTTAGATGAAGATGTGATCACATTTTAGATCGAATTTATGCAGATATACAGAACATTCTGTATAATTTTTTTGTAATTGCCAACATTACTGTATTGTTTCATAACGTATGGAGTGCGATTATTTCAAAACGGTGCAGTATCCAAATAATTTCAGATGTATAACAGTAGCCTACCTTGTATTTCATATATAACTAGGCTATCAGAATGTTGAGCCAATTAGATTTAGCGGAGCAGAAAGCGGAAAGATGACCGTGAAAGCGTACAATCCCTTTACGCGACCGATTTAAGGTGGACCGGCCATTTCGAATCGGGAGCTGCGAATCGGGAGCCAACTTCAGCGTCGTTTAATGTCGGAGGTACAGACGTGCATGGGTAGGCTACCCACATAGAACTGTTCTGTGGTGTTACCCACGCCAGTCTTCGTAAGAAAAGTCTGCGATGTCGCAAAAGCCGGATTCTATATACGACAGGAGGACATTTCAGGTTGAGAGCCCTAATTTAGCGCAGAGTTTACCCGAATATAGCCTGGCTACATCCTAGCCGGTTAAAAACTTTGACTTTTCAACCAAATTTAGCAATTATTACACCTGAACGCGAGACGGCGTTTCACCGTCTTTTCAACACAAAATGTTCACTGGGTTGGCAGATAATTTAGACAACAGACATAAAAACAAGCGACCCCCGAAATAACCATTGTATGAAAAGTTAGACCGATTGCCTGCCTGAAATGGAATTTATACTTCAAATGCAGCATTAAATGGAGTAAAGTCTGGTCATTAACTAATAAATATGAGTTGCTACCAAAAGTGAGGGAATTACATTTTAATATATTGCACAGAATTAACCCTGTTAAATACTATAAAATCCTGACGAAGATGTTGATTGGAGCTTCTGTGCTTCATGCTCTGAGAATTGGAGCGCTTATTGTTTTCTTGTGAAATTACTTTACATTTTTGGAGGGACATCACATTTTGGCTTTTTTGTCTGTTTAAGAGACTGATTTGTTTTTCTTCAAAATATATTACTTGCTACTACAAAAACAATGGAATTGAGCATTCTGCTGTTTTTTTTTAATCAACTTTTTAATTCTGTCGGGGAAATACTTTAACCAGAAATGTAAATGTAGTAAAAAAAAGAGACAACAAAAGGTGTTTGTTGTCTCTTTAAAAAACTTGTGAATGTGCTTTCAAAGCTTTCCATCTTTGGTTGTGGTTAGTGCCCCCTGGTAAGTTAATGTGTTTGTCTTTATTTTGGTATGTTATTTTTTTTGTGGTTCCTTGTTTAATTTTAAACAATGTTAAATTATGAATGATTCCTTGTATACCTCATTGTGGAAGAATGAGTCATATCTCTGTATAATTCCAATCTACTGTATATGTTTATGAATGGAAATTTAAAAATAAAAATAAAACACTTGTCCAGTCCAACATCAAGTCTCAGAAACAGCCTAACGCTAGCTTATCCATGAATTAATATGCTAAACTAACTAGCATGCTTAAACATCAAACCTACGCCTATGCATCCACTTGTGCTGAAACAATTGTGAGAGGGTTATACAGGCTACCTGTCCATTTTCTGAAATGATAATTGATTCTCTCCCCTGCATATTTCACAGTCCACTAGATGTCGCTGTTGTATAGATAGCCTATCGGCCTATATATTTATCCTTTTCTGCAAAACGGTATTGTGAGCCATTTCTTGCACAAAAACGCATAATTAGTAATATGGAACAAATTAGAGACTGCGAATTAATTTTGTGTTTGTGCGTCAGTGAATAGACTTTTCGCATATCCTGACAATGTAGAGACCTTGCTGTAGACATTACAATTGAACCGTAATAGTTGGTGATCATTTGGAAACCGTATGGGCCACATATAATTTTTCATTACATCTACTAGAGATGTCTTGTCAGAGTTTACAGGTGCTGGGATGACACTGTTGGATGAGATCACAGACTGAACCTCTACAACGGTCAATATTTTAAAAACAACCCAGCCACAACGGAAAGCAGGGTGCACTAATAAGTGACCTTACGAAACTTCTCTGGCCAAAAAAAACATGTTCACAGAGCTTTCTTCATTGTACCTCAGAATGTGATCTAGCGGTCTCGTTAGTTACGCGTTTCCCAAAGCTCGTTGGAAGGCACGTTTCGGCAAAGGCAGCATTCCCTCGTGCACTTTGATTCAAAGGCTGTTAATGATTCAGCTCGGCGCTGTAAAATGTTCATATCCCTCAGCACAGGTAAAGCAGTCTCTTTGCGGCAGATCGCTGTCAGGGGCTGCATCACTAAGCCATGGAAACCAGGGGACCAGAACGGACACCTTCTGATCAGGGAGAACGAGGCGCAAACGCTTTTATCAGCAGACTGCGCAATTACAAAATCAGAGAGTTTTTCACATGGTGAGCTGTCAGTTGTGACAAATCCTGTCATGTTTCAAATTCATCATGGCTCGGTGAAGGACAGGCAAACCTAGCTGCTGAATTGCAGCTGCATAACCTGCAAAAAATGAACATAAATATAGTAGAATGTTTCTGCTTTTTAACATATATGTTAAGTATACTCTATGTTAATGTATGTACTGTATATGAAAGTATTCTTTTTTTTACTACATAACTTATTATAACTGCTACAGGAAGCTTCTGAAGACAATGGCCATGGGCCAGGGCTTGTCTTTGTTTATATGTGGAACGGCTGTCAGCTCACAGTACCTGGCAGGAGAATTCCACGTGAACACGCCCATGCTTCAGAGTTTCATGAATTATGCCTTACTGTGCGTAATGTACACCACAACGCTGGCCTTGAGGAAAGGTGAGTGAACCTGCATTGAACTCCGCTTTTTTGTGGGGTTATTTTAACTAGCGTGGCGCTTTTCCAAGGCTTTTCTGAAATTAAAGACAAATAGCACAGTTTCTATTATAGACTCCTGCCTGACCAATTTAACTCCACAGGGCCTTTAACTATGAAATATTTTGTTGTAATGCAATGACCATACCCAAATTACACAACATATTACACAAAGTCATGATAGGGTTATATTTCTAAAACTGAGTGATAACACTCTTTTTCTCTATGGTGGACACTTGCATGTAAAATGAAAATAGCAGGGTGTAAGTGTGCACCCTCTCAAATTCAGTGATGGAATGTGTCTACAATTATGAAAATGGGTATTTAAGAAAAAGAGGAATACATTTAAAATAACTATATCTCAGAAATAATTTCTTCCAAAAGTCCAACTCAACAACTGTATCAGGCACATTTGAGAATTGTAGAGCGAGCAGCGAGTCGTCAACAGCGCACGTCATTGTAGAGCGAGCAGCGAGTCGTCAACAGCGCATGTGATTGTAGAGCGAGCAGCGAGTCGGCAACAGCGCATGTGATTGTAGAGCGAGCAGCGAGTCGACAACAGCGCATGTCATTGTAGAGCGAGCAGCGAGTCGGCAACAGCGCATGTCATTGTAGAGCGAGCAGCGAGTCGTCAACAGCGCATGTCATTGTAGAGCGAGCAGCGAGTCGTCAACAGCGCATGTCATTGTAGAGCGAGCAGCGAGTCGTCAACAGCGCATGTCATTGTAGCGCGAGCAGCGAGTAGTCAACAGCGCATGTCATTGTAGAGCGAGCAGCGAGTCGTCAACAGCGCATGTCATTGTAGAGCGAGCAGCGAGTCGGCAACAGCGCATTACAGCGCCGCCCATTTCAAACCTCGCTGCTTCGTCATTAACTTTTCACAATGTAACGGCTTTCACACTTGAGATATAATTGGGTGACAGGTTGACATTTGAGTGTATGCATGGGGAAAGGGTAGTTAGGGTCGGTTTCTAGATAATTAGGATTTCTGAGCTGTTTGAGTTTCTCATACAGGAAGCGCTCGTACACAATTGTGCATGCAAAACTGCCATTTTATAGTGACATATATTTGGTCATTAACATTTAGTGTGGAAATTGACTTGGTACTGGGAGATAATGGGTTCAGCTCTCACAAGTGATATCACTGGTACTCTCTCCTCACGTGCCCTGGACTATAGGCCTGCAATATTAATTTATCTCATCCTGGCCCTTGTACATTGAACATTGAAGAATTAATTTGAGCAATGTCTCCTCTTTGCTAGAGTTCTTGCTGATGGTAATAACCCGCAGAATGCTTTTTTTTTAACATAGGGGATGGAAATATTTTGCAGATTTTAAAGACAAAATGGTGGAAATATTTGCTTTTGGGACTCATAGACGTGGAGGCAAATTACACAGTAGTGAAAGCGTACCAGTACACGACCCTGACAAGCGTACAGGTGAGATCACACATGTTGAAGGTTCACGTTGCTGTCTTTGTTAAATGTAAATGTTTGCGAGTTTCAATGTATGTTCTGGGGTGTGTCTCTTTTGTGTTTTCAGGTTAGGAAACGCAAAAAATTGACGACCAGGGAGAAATAAATTTCACACACATAAATCCTCTTTCCATTTGCATTTTTTGCAGACGTAGATTTTTTTTTAGAAAGTGTTGAGTTTATGCCCTGAAAATGTTCTTGGCTCCCTCCCCGTATGCTCACTGTGGGAAATTTATGGCCTGAAGGTCCTCTAGGGGAAAACCAGACAGCTGTGTACTGACAGTCAGGCTTTGAGACTCAAATTACTATCTCACTTGCCACTGGATTGTATATAGAGGGCTGTCCTTTTATCACCTGTCTATATTAAATAGTTTTTGTCTGTGCATATATGTGCATCTGTTTGAAATTGTCTCTATGATTATTCATGTATGCGTCTGTGTGTTTTGTTACTTCTGTGGACACATTCTGTGTACAAGAGTATGAGAGGGTTGCAAGGGTTGTCAAAGAGGGCCTGTATTATGCTGGGAAATGTGTGATGAGATGCATTATGGGAAAATGTCAACAATCAGCACTTATGTGAACTGAATCATAGCATATGAGCCTGGATGCTACAGTATGTGAAGTTCAGTTCCATCAGAAAATCAAAGTCTGATTCTCACCAGCTGTATGTTTTGTGTTCCAGCTGCTGGACTGCTTTGTGATCCCAGTGTTAATGGTTCTGTCCTGGTTCTTCCTGAAGACTCGCTTCCATGCAGTGCACTATGTGGCTGTGTGCATCTGCCTGCTTGGGGTTGGGGCCATGGTTGGGGCTGATCTGACTGCTGAAAGAGATCAGGGCTCAAGTAAGCACAGATCTGCACATTTCATGGCCTTCTTAGTATCCTCAGCAAAAAGAGTTTCACTACATAGATATAATTAAGCTGTAGCTTTAAAGGTACCCATTTTCTTGTTGCACAAAAAAAACCTGCAGTTAATAATTGAAGTCTTAAAAAAAAATAAAAAAAAAAAATTTAAGTCTCACTTACAAATTAATGACAACCTGGCCCAAAAAAGGTACATTTGAAAGCAGTGTTCATGTGGAAAATAGACAGATTCATAGATGACAGATTCTACATCCACAGATCCTCTGTTATTAGCCACAATTCAACATATGGAATTGGTACTGAATTCACATTCAGTAATTTCAAGGTGGTAGAATTTGGGGAGCAGAAAGGGAGCTGGGTTTGCAATCAGAATGATGGATCTTTTTATTCATGTATTGCTGTTCTGCTCTTGAGCCCACTGTGTAGACCCAAACTGCTTCACTAAAATATTGAATAGTATGTGGATAGTAAGTCAAATGCAAGCTGTGTCCCCCTGGTGGATAAGAGTATCTACTGACCAAATAAATAATCATTTGTTTTTGCCAAGAATATAATTACCTGTCAGCATTACTTATGTTTGTTCTTATGCATATTATTTTCTACCAAACAATTGATTATGTCCTCTTGCAACTTTGAGGCTGTAAACACCATATATGAATGAGTTACAGTAGCCTACTATATCCAAATAAAGTTTCTTTTTTATTCATTCAAAAAAGTTGTACTTTTCATTAACTTTTATTTGAGTTTTAATGCATTCTTAAATTAAGGAACAACCAGCAGGCCTAGCCAACCAAATAGCATTTGCTCTTGAAAAGTTCTTTCTATATTCTTCGATTGGTTAATTTAGCTGGTATGATAGGTGTTTGAAAACTGTGAAGCGCTACATAGCACAACTTACCACAGTAGCAAGCTAGCATATTTGCATCTATTTAGAAGTTTTGTAGCTATTGAATATTGAATGTTTTTTTTCTTTAATATAGCCTTAAATATTTTGCTGGGGGATGCTCTGGTGCTCATCAGTGCGACATTATACGCCATATCCAACGTGTGCCAGGAGTACACGGTGAAGAACTGCAGCCGCGTGGAGTTCCTTGGAATGGTGGGGCTTTTTGGAACACTGATCAGCGGAATTCAGTTGTAAGATGTTCTCTTTGTGTGGGTGGGGCAAGAGGTGAGGGATAGGAGCGTGGATGTAGGCATCAGGTGGTGTGTGTGTGTGTGTGTGTGTGTGTGTGTGTGTGTGTGTGTGTGTGTGTATGTGTGTGTATGTGTGTGTGTGTCGGTTTCAAGGTTTTGGGAAAAGTATTACATGGCAGTGCTGGGCCAGGACCATGATAAATAGGATTTAAAACATATTTGATAACAAAAAAGATACCAATACTTCAATGAGCCCACCACTGTTCTTTAAAAAGAAGTGTGAGTAATTAAGATGCAATATATTCATTTCAACAGCTGGATTTGTTTAGAATTTATATCATTGTGTAAAGAAAAAAAAAGAAAGTGTGCAATCTTTATCAAATATCTGTCTAAGCACAAGTGCAGACTCTTTGGGTGTGGGGGCGGGGTGTGTTATAGGTGTATGAGTAGGGACAGACAAGCACATGATCAAAACACAGAATTTCTCTTCTTTTGGAAATGTTCACACTTATGGGGGAGCTGTAGATCATCAGTAGTGTTAAAGCAGTATATATTTAAGTATATTATAGCTGTAAAACTGTGACTCCAATTTACAACATGCTGCAGAAATGAACAGGAGGGCTTGTGTGGTTTGGGACTAATCTGGGCGTGTCAGCATACTGTTTATTATGTTTTCGTAGGATGGGGCAGGCAAATTATTACAAATGAGTTTTGTAAATTGACTCGGCAGATCTCTTAACAAGTGATTTAGAGTTATAAACACAACCTTCTCTGTTAGTGTTGTCTTTGTGTTTGGTAAAGGGTGGGGTCAGAACAATTTGTGCTGCCACAACAATTAGGCTGTAAAAACAAAAAATAACCTGCTCTAATTAAACTTGCTGAATCTCACTGTACTTGCTTGTTTGGGAAATATCTTCCCACTCCTCACAATGGCAGAAGAGAACGTTTTTGAAAAGGTTATGTTTCTGAATGCCTTCTCTTCTCTCTCATCACACAGTGCGATACTGGAGCATAGAGATGTTGAAAAGATTGAGTGGAACTGGAAGATTGGTAATTATTTCCGAAAATATTTATAGACCAATTGCGTGTGATTCTGTGGGCATGACGTGACACACAAACTCTACCAATCTGCCTTGAATGTGGAGCTGGGAGAAACAGCCCCCAAACAAAAGGCTAGAGTAAAGTATAATTAACTCCCTCATTGCCACAAGTTACGTTTGCTCTCGTCTTGAATATTGTTTGTGCTAGATCCAGATTCAAGGTAGATTAGCTGAGTGTGTTTTTTTCAGTGGCCAAATATAATGTCACAATACTGTTTCTGCCTTGTTTAGGTTTCATTTGTGTTTTCTTAACAATGCTTTTTTTCCAATGTTCCAAATGTTTTTTTCTACTTTTGAATCAAATATAATTGTGCCTCTCAAGTCGACACTGTGCCACCCAATCATACGAAAAAACCCTGAAATTGAAATATACTACAATGCACTCTCATGAACATGTGACTATGTTCCATACTACAAGCCACACATGCTACAGGAGTGCTAACGCCAATCAGAACAGAGGTGTATCTCTTTCTGATGACATCCAGTAATTTGTAAGAGAAAGTGTGGCTTATGTGGAAGAAACATGGCTCAGTAAATCCACTCCACCCTATGGGATACGCCCATTTGTCCCGCCGATGTAGACTAATTGCCATAGCACGCTCAAACTAGAATGACTCGGCTAAAGTGCTCAGCCTGCACTTGTAGTGAACGCCTTTATTGATTAATTAACCAATAATTGTTGTTGATATCTTTTAAATAAAATAAACAGTGTTTTCTGAAATACACCTACGATCTTAGGTGACTAGAGCAATGGTCCATCAATCAATTTTTTCACACGGTAGTGGTGTTATTAAATACTAAACAGTGGAACAGAGATACAAAACTTTCTACTGTGATGACCACTTCTGGTTGTGACAGGAGGAGGTCAACCCTATAAACCCGATACACACTGACTAACTGACTGAGAGGCTACCACAGGAATCACTTTTTCCCACTAGAGATGGCTAACCTGTGGCTAGTGGGTATTCGCTACCTACAGGAATCACTTTTTCCCACTAGAGATGGCTAACCTGTGGCTAGTGGGTATTCGCTACCTACAGGAATCACTTTTTCCCACTAGAGATGGCTAACCTGTGGCTAGTGGGTATTCGCTACCTACAGGAATCACTTTTTCCCACTAGAGATGGCTAACCTGTGGCTAGTGGGTATTCGCTACCTACAGGAATCACTTTTTCTCACTAGAGATGGCTAACCTGTGGCTAGTGAGTATTCATGTGTTGGTTTGGTGATGTGGTTTGTTTGTGTTTTTTACAGGCCTGCTCTTTGCTGCGTACGCCCTCTGCATGTTTGCACTCTATAGCTTCATGCCGGTGGTTGTGAAGCTGTCTAGCGCCACGGCGGTCAACCTTTCCTTGCTTACTGCTGACCTCTTCAGTCTTTTTTGTGGACTCTTCCTCTTTCACTACACTGTGAGTACATGATGTGTGTGTGTGTGTGTGTGTGTGTGTGTGTGTGTGTGCGTGTGTGTCTATGGATGTCTCATAATCCTGAAATTTAGGATTAGCCTGCTGGACAAGAAAGGTTACTTACCCTGGAGTCATGAAGCACAGTTTAGACATTCTAATAAATGATACAGTTGGACAGTAAACTGTAAGGCTGATTATACAGTACAAGTCAAAAGTTTGGACACACCTTCTCATAGAAGGTTTTATTTTCATTATTTTTACTGTTTTAGAGTAGTAAAAACATAAAAACTATGAGTAGGTGTGTCCAAACACATCTAAACTATGAGATAACACAAAGCAGATATGCAGTAGATATGGATAGATTTTTTAAGGGTTGTTTCTCCTTATTTTTCCATAGAGTTCAATAGAAAAATGAGTCAGAAGAAACAATTAAAAAATAACAAAAAAAAACTATGAGAAGCTGTGTCCAAACGTTTGACTGGTACTGTATATGACACATACATATACAAAACTATCATCATATCAAAGGAGAAGAAATAATGAAGGGGATACATGTTTCAAATAGACTATTTAAATATGTCAGTCAGCTGCTATCAATCCTGGCAACCCATCTGGAAGTAATGTGATTGGTGTTTCCTTACGTTACACTGTGATTGTATACAGCACAATAACTGCACATGGTCGTAGTATCCAACAGTATCCTCTTCCCAGAGGTACTGTATTACCTGAATGGGGTAAAATAAGGACGCTCTATGACACCTGGGATTTCAACTGGAACTGGGTTTTACTGTATAGTGGTGACCGCAAAAGTTAACTTTGAACTTTTGGGCCACACACTAGCATTGGTTTTTGCAAAAAAAAATGCAGTACCCCCCCACCTGAGAAACTCAAACTTGGCCACAAATTGATTTTTCCGATGGCAATAATCCCAAGCATACCTAAACATCTACCACAAAAGTTTTAGCTGACAGAAAAATGACTGTTTAACAAGGACCATCTCAGTCTCCAGACTTCAACCTGATTGAATATTTGTGGTTTGAATGGTAGAGGGCTGTCCACAAGCACAAACCAAAGGATTTGGACAATGTAGAAAGATTATGCATGGAGTGGAATGGTCAAAGATCCCCACCAATATTTCCACCAAACTCATAAAACACACCTAGTAGTTTTATTCTTGTGAAGGGCGCATTATGGAATTGCGACATCTTTTTGTGAAAAGCAAAACCGTTTTTCTGAGCAACAGTATAAGTATAAAATATTTTTTTTTGAAGTATACAATATAATTAATTACCTATATTATTTATTTTATACATCCAAATCTTTACGAAGAATATGAATAATTTTGGAGGGCACTATAGACAATGCAGCTCACCTAAGAACAGATTGGGTGTCTTTTGCAAGTGAATATCTGAATGCAATTACCAGCAACACCTTCATACAGCCTGTTAAGGAACAAGTGCTTGGTAAGAAACTAATTTGAAAAGAGTCACAATTAATTTCTTCTGTGAGGCAGCCATTGTGCTGTCAGCAGAGCCACGTTTCAAAGAGGGCTTAGATAAGGATTCACATGATTTCATAGGGAGAATAAAAAGATTTAAGAGGCCATAATGCCTTGTTGGAAAAAACCTATTAAAAGATGACCTCACAATTGTGCACTGTGCTGATTGGCTAACCATAGAATGTGAGTAATCAGTCACCCCTGTCCTTTCTCTCATTCACGGTCACTGTGACACTGGGTGTAAATTATCTTGTTAATATGTAAACACCGTGTGGCACATGCAAGTCAGCTGGTCAAAGTCTTACAAAGCCTTTCATTACTGGAGTCATATAAATTATTTTAGCGCCTTTGATTATTATACATGGAACAACCTGAGTATGACAGTCACAGCCTAGAACACAAATATCAAGAGTCTTTTGATGTTGTTGGGTCACAGACATCAGGAAGTCATGGCATGCAAAGGATATGTGACCAAATATGAAAAATTTATTTTATTTTATGTTTATGTTTTATATTATGTTAAACTGTCCAATATTTTTTGATGCCCGAAAATGGGGGGGGGGAGGTCTATGTATGAAAGATTCTCTAAATTCTAAACAGTTCATCTGATATGGATGAAACTATCCTCAAATTAAAGCTGACAGTCTGAACTTCAACCTCATTGTCATTGTATCCTTTCAAACTCAAAGTGCTACAGTACAGAACCAAAATAACGAGATAATCAATGTTATTCACTTCACCTGTTAATGCTGTGGCTGATCGGTGTATATATAGAGGGAGTTGTACAACTGGGATAAACAAGTGGACGTGAATGGAGATTACTGTGTATGCTGTGAGAGAGTCCATTTTAGGGCACTATAAAATGACTCCAGTCCTGTCTTGTGAAATGTTTGGGCAGATAAAGTCCAGATTGTGTCCTTATTCTGCTCTTTCTTCAATCCCACAGTTCTCAGGTCTGTACGTTGTATCTTTCGTGGTGATTACCGTGGGCTTCGTCATGTTCAACGCCGTGCCAACTTTCACCCTGGCCCCCACACCCAATCAGTGTGACAACGAAGGGATCCCACACCCTGCCTCTAACACAGAGGAGGGCCTCAAACAGGACTTCTTAGAGGGGTATGGATGTCTCAATGTGGCTTGGACAGGCCAGGAGCAAAACGGACCAGCATGGACAGCTGAACACAGCACCAAGATGTAGACGTCACCAACAAGCCATAATCTTTTACCCAATAATCGGTTATTCAGTTGGATGTGAGGAGCCATAGCAGATCTGGTTGGGCCTGCTCTTTCCCCATGTTTTGCTATTGTTTAAATATAACCTCTTCTGAAATATTAAAAAAACGTTTTGTAATAATAGACGTACATAATTTTTTTGCAGGATACTGAATGTGTTCTTAGCATGCACACTCCGTATAATGGTTATCCAATGTATTGATTTAAACGGTAAAATGTTACGTTCCAAGTTACACCTCTGTGATTAACCCTCATATTATGTTATTTTTTACCACAGATTTTTTCCATACAGGTTTAAACTTCACAAACTTTCACTTACTTCAGGCTCTAAAATGAGATGTTTCAGCACTCATTTTTTATATCGAGGGATACAAGGGTAGTCAATTTGGAGACACAAATTTTCTATTACATTACTTTTGTGTCAGTTTAAACTTTTAGGGTCAATTTCATCCCAAACATAAAAGGCGTCACTAAGGCACGACCCCACAAATCGATTCCTCACACAATAAAAAGATGATGTTATTGTTAGGAATTATTTTTTTAATTAAAATCACATTTGCACATTTAACAATTCTACCTTTAATATTTGGTGCTGTATAACCTCGCTGTTTCACCTTAAATACTGTACGAACAAAAGCAATCTTAACAGGTCTTCATCATACATTTGACTATGTAAGCTATTTAGAGTTAAAAAAAAATCTAGCCATCTAACCGCTGTTGCGGACGACCTAGCCTGTAACAGGTGTTGTGCCGAAATCGGACTTTCTGCACACAGAATGGTCCATCTATCCTCCGACAGAACGAAGATATTGGTCGGAAATCGCAAAAGGAGAATTAACAAGTGGCAAAGAACGTAAAGCAGAGTGGACGCGTGTGCACGCGAGGGGGAGTCAAATTATGGCAGGAAGTCAGATTTCGGCGCAACACCTGCCTGTTTGAAGACTAGGCTCTACATCTGTGAGGCCAGTGCGCTGATGCGTTGCTGGCCTGCTTGTTTCCTCGTAAACACAGACTACATTGGTCATCATGTCACCCTGGAGCAGACATAATACGAGAAAGTGAAGAGAAATCTTTCGAAAAATAACAGCCCCACTATTGGTCCGATAGATTCGATATATTTAATGATTAGAATACATTTATATCGTTAGGCTATTTAGTTAAAGTGAATGCCACAGATTTTGCCTCACCACCGAAAACAAATCGTTTGCGACCCCTGTCGCCTAGCGACAGCAGATAAATAGGCTATTGGCTAGTCAGACAATAAAAATGTATAACAGTTGAGATCTTGACAACAACTCAAAGATGTAAGTATAGCACTATAACACCAGTTCCAAATAAAAATGCAAATTTTATTCTCATTATTCAACAGTTCAGGTGTTTTGGGAGAGAATGGAAGGTATTGTATGAACTGTCTGCACGTGCCCTACACTAGCCTACTATTTTCTCGGACCTTGGGGTGTTTTAGTGGAATGTAGCAGACTACATAAATTAAAGATTGGAATATATATATATATATATATATATACCAATCTTTAATATATATATGTAATTATTCCTCGCTAGAACGGACGCATTTGGTCTAATTGAGGGGTAATTTTTTTGCGTCAGAAAATGTTTTATAATAGGAATTTGTGTCATGCCTACCCAATAAAACATATACACGTATATATATAGCCTACATTTATATTTTAAAATGTTCCTGACGATTTATGATAGCATTAGTAGGCTACTGTGTAAAGACTCATAGTACACATATAGCACATTTCAACATACGAATTGGCAGAATGGGCAATACAATTGTCCAAATAATTATCTTAGAGGTGAAAAGCAGAGAGAGACGAGTCTGCCCCTTTGTAGGTTTGGGGATTGACTGTGTCTGGTCGTAGCCTACTGCAGAGTGCATTTCTATGCAGTGGGTGGTTTCAGCGACACGCTCGTCGTGGAGGAATGACAGGTACCTGCCGCCGAGGAAACAACACCAGGCTACTGCAATCGGAATCGCTGCTGCATCTTCGATCCTGTGCGTCTTTCTCAGCCTATTTCGCATTTGCATTCAGAGTTTTGGATAATTTCTAACACGCTTTTTTTTGGGGGGAAAAGCAAGACCAGTATTTTCCGATGAATATCAGGCTATCGAATTAACCTGCGTAGCCTGGGCTGCTAATTATTAGCAATTATGAAAAAAGGAAGCTTAACAGATACAACTAAGATATTTGTGATTGTGCAACTATTCACGCATGTGGCAAATTATTCCTAGAAGCGACGTAGTCTATCCATCTACCCCGGACCGTGATAGCTAACCGCTGTGCTTTTGAAGAATAGGCCTATCCCATTGAATTGAAATCAAACCACGACACGTGTGTGTGTGTGTGTGTGTGTGTGTAAAATATGGAACGTGGAATAGATTATGTAACAGGCGTCAGTTTCATGGTTTGGGGTTGTATTTTTTTCCTTTTTAAATCTGTTTTACAGACATAGAGAAGGTCATTTCGATTTCATAGAAGAACCATTAAGGAGCAAGAGAAAACAACATGAAGCATTTTCTCAGGTAGGCAAAATCATGTTCGTGTTTTTGAAAGACCTGCAATCTTCCATCTTTGTCCTTGTCTTTAAGAGGCACGTTTCCTGTAAATACAACCAGCAAGGTGAACAGCCATACACCTTCTCCTCTGTAGTCTAGTCCGTTTTGGTTATTTTAACCTTCCCTATTCCCGAAGCATTATTTTTGTCGCTCATGTGTTTTATGTGCATTTCTTACCTCATAATATGAAACATTGAAAAATATCCTACCGATAACTCAGTAGTGCGTATTTTCATTCCCACATAACAAAATGCCGTGAAGGAAGGATTCTCAAGAAGGTTACAAGCGAATAGCATTGACCTCTTTAATAATACCAAAACTGTAATATCAGGGAAGCCCGAATGGCCCGATTATTGCTTTCACAGTGTTGTGAAGATAGTTTTGAAAAATGTGTTATTTGTTCATTCATATATAAACAGCAAAATATTAAATATGTCACCTAGCACCTGGTTACTCAATTGATTGCTATACCCTCCTTTGAAATGGTGCGGTCTTTGCCTTGCTACTGTATGAAATTGTTTTGTAAAGCCTACTGCAAAAACAAATGACTACAGGAAGGATTTCTCAAAAGAAACGTATCTTTTCATGACATTTTGATTTAATGGCACAATTGAGGGACTTTTCACCATTGTTGTTGTTGGACCATACGGTTTGCAGGACAAATGTTACAATTAGGCTATATATTGGACAGCATATGGAGACTATCACTTGCTGGTGAGCTTAAGATGTAGGAAGCTTATGGCAGCTTTAAACCAACAACTGCCTGGACATATTTTACATGCTACACAACAATGTTTTAACCAAGTATTGTTTCCTTTAACTAAAATGATTGGTAGGATTAAATGCATTCTGTGTAAAATAAAGCCCTTTTTAAAAAGTAAATGTAAGTTCCACATGCAGTGTACATTAATCGAAGATTAAGGTCCTTGCTCCGCCAAAAGAGCCAGAAACAGCTTTGTCCCTACAGCTGTTAGACTGCTTAATGACACTGGACATCTCAAGACAGTAAAGGCAGATGCGGAACTGTTACTGCTTTTGATGCTCAATTTTTAATCATAATTAATAATTAATTCATTAAATATCATGTTATTTTGATCATGATACTACTAATAATAGTAATTTTACTCATAATCATAATGTATTCCACTCCACTCATACCTTCACTTTAATGTGAAACATCTGATTCAATTGAATGTCTTTATTTATGCCTTTATTTAACATGTTTGTGTTTTGTGGGTCTGCCCCACTGTCTATGTCTTTTTTTGCTGGCAACTACAACAAGTTCACTCACAGGAAAATAAAAGTTATTCTATTCTATTCTATTCTATTCCTTTTTATTACACAAACAGTGTTTTGTGCTGGTTTTTAGTTTTTTACCAAGACAGGCCTTTGTTTTTTACGAGCAGAGGCAGAGCATGCCCTCCATTAGTAGACATGGGGTTTCCAGTTCAGGCAATGTGTGGCATTCATTTCAGTGGTTTGGTGGGTCTTGTTAATTAGTGTGGCTCTATGGAGACAGAAGGGGCCTCTGCTTGTAGCTCTGTTCTCTGGGTAGAGCTAAATGGATCTGCTGTTGACCTTGGCTCTCCTGTCTCTTTCTGCTCTGGGTTCTATGTTGATGCATTGCATGGGCAATATTATTGAGAATTATTTTACCTGGTTTCATAACTGCAGTGATAATAGAAAGAAAAGCCTTTTGTTGTCAGTTAATTTAGACACATTGTGATTGCAGTGTCCTTTTAAACTCCTTTTATCCATTCCCGGATGCTGTCTGTGGTAGTGAATTCTTGATTGCAGTATTGGGGCTTGCAGCAGATTGGATTAGGGCACTATAGGATAGTGATTTACAGAGATGTTTTTATGGTATGTTATACATTTAGTTTGGGAGACGTTAGTATGCTTTGATCATTGTGTCTTCCAAAACTGTATTTTCTGAGTGACATGGCTTTGTAGAAAGACAATAGGCTATTATCGGTCAAAGTTCTTTCTTGATTTAATAATATTGGAAATATTTCAACCAACTATGGAGACTGCCAACAAATGAATACTGTGATAATGTGGAAGAATGCAGGTTAAGATGGATGACTGTAAACACTGACGACACGCTGATATTGTCACTGTACTAACTTTGTTGTTCAGTCTACTATCATTGCTTACATGCTTGTGCACACACACACACACACACACACACACACACACACACACACAAATCACCTGATGCCCGCATCCAAGCTTTTATCCCTCACCTCTCGACCCACCAGCACAAGGAGGACGTCTTACAACTGAATTCCACTGATCAGTGTTCCAAGTGTTCCAAACACACACAGCTATATCCGTGCTTTTCTCATCGCTACTGATGGGAACGTGAGCTACCCTGAGCTACATCGCAAGGTTGCGATGTGCCGTGCCTCTGTTCCACTTCCTGCTTTGTCCTAGTTGAGCCCCTGAAACGCCACAACAGAGACAAACACACGAGAGGAGCACAGCAGCCTGCCATGACAGAGAAAAGGCCAACTGTCAGTCCGTGTAGCTTTTGAAATACACAGGGCTGAAAAAGGCAGATCTATTCCGGACACTTTCCTCTCAACATAAACGCGGGGGCTGAGAGAAAGTATGCGGCATAATTTTTAGGTTGCCGTGGCCACATGAGTCAGCCTCCCACACCTCGGCTAACGCTACATGAATGCATCTCCATGACAGTTGACACAGGCTGAAAATGTTCCTTTCCCAAATGGCAGATGGGTAAATATAACTCGGCTGTGAAGTTAGCGTTCGTTTTTCACACCGCCCTCCCTCCTCCCATCAATTTGTCCTTTTTACTGAAGTTTGAAGTCATGCAACTTTGCAGCGTTGTACCACATTGTGTTCTCCACGCAAGGAGACCTCTGCCAAGATCCTTTCTTGTATAACATTGTGCGTCTGCCTTTCCCTTCCCCCCAGGGCGCTGATCCAGTTCTTTGTGTTCCTGTATTGCAAATGTCTGTGGCGCACCCTGAAATTTGTGACCCGAAAGGTCACGGGGCGATGCGAACTTCAACGCATCTGCTACAACAACAAACCAGGAGCCCGCAGGACCCTTAAGATAGGTAACTCAATGATACCCAATCTCACTTTGACAGGCTACCAGTTTTACTTTACTTCTCATGCAAGCATTAGCCTACTGTTAAGGTGCTAATGTTATAAAAAGCCTGATTGAGATGTGATGTTATTTTTATCTTTTTGTCCTTAGAGTCTTCTCTCAAGTTCTCCAAGAGTGAGGTGAGTGGTCTAGAAGTGGTGGTAAGACTATAGAACACAAACATTGATGGTGCTATGGGCGAGTAAGACCATAGAACACAGACACTGATGGTGCTATTGGCTAGTAAGACCATAGAACAAAGACACTGGTGGTGCTATGGGCTAGTAAGACCATAGAACACAGACATTGATGGTGCTATGGGCGAGTAAGACCATAGAACACAAACATTGATGGTGCTATGGGCGAGTAAGACCATAGAACACAAACATTGATGGTGCTATGGGCGAGTAAGACCATAGAACACAAACATTGATGGTGCTATGCACTAGTGAGACCATAGAACACAACACTGATGGTGCTATTGACTGATAAGACCATAGAACACAGACACCGATGATGCTATGGACTGGTAAGACCATAAAACACAGACACTGATGGTGCCATGTCAAAGTGTTTGTGTGGCAGTGGTTTTAGTGAATGGAGAAGCATTGCCTTTTTTAAGTTATACGTTTTGGGCTTTTCAGCTTTATTATACAGCACAGTGTAGAGAGTCAGGAAGAATGGGAGTGAGAGAGAGGGAGAGACATGCGACAAAGGTCGCACGGCCGGATTCAAACCGCCGACGTCACTGCTCGCAGTGAGCATGTGGATGGTGCTCTTACTGACTACACTATGAGACAAGAAGCATTACATTTGAGGGTGTGTTGCTACCAAAAACATATTTAAGGACAGGGACTGTAGGGAAGCCATTGATCTCTATTTCCATAACATGTAATATTTGTCGTAATATTTCCAAGCTGGACAGCAATGTGTTTGTGTACCCCTCAGCTTCTGCAGTCTGCAGTAAGTGTTCACCCAGACTCTGTGGAGAAGGTCATCGACAACATCATGACCCTGAAGAAGATCAACCTTGACGCAAACCCACAGTGAGCTATTCGTTACATAGAAAGCTTATTGGATCTATATACACTGCTCAAAAAAATTAAGGGAACACTTACTCATCACAGTATAACACCAAGTCAATGAAACCAAACCGGTCACGCTGGATGATGTTGCAGGCAGCATAACATGCGCCACGGCGTCTCCAGACTCTTTCACGTCTGTCACATGTGCTCAGTGTGAACCTGCTCTCATCTGTGAAGAGAACGTGGCACCAATGTCGAATCTGCCAATTCTGGTGTTCTCTGGCAAATGCCAATCGAGCTTTACGGTGCTGGGCTGTGAGCACAGGTCCCACTACAGGACGTTGGGCCCTCATGCCACCCTCATGGAGTCTGTTTCTGACTGTTTGGTCAGAAATATGCACACGAGTAGCCCGCTGGTGGTCATTTTGTAGGGCTCTGGTAGTGCTGTTCCTCCTCGCACAAAGGAGCAGATACCGGTCCTGCCGCTGGGTTGTTGCCCTTCTACGGCCCTGTCCAACTCTCCTCGTGTAATGGCCCGTCTCCCGGTATCTCCTCCACGCTCTTGAGACTGTGTTGGGAGACACAGCAAACCTTCTTTCGATGGCACGTATGGATGTGCCATCCCGGAGGAGCTGGATTACCTGTGCAACCTGAATGGGCTGCAGGTACCACCTCATGCTACCAGTAGTGACAAGGGCACTAGCAAAATGCAAAAACTAGAGAAAAATCAGTCAGGAAGGACAAGGAGAGAGAAATAGTCTGTGGCCACCACCTGCAAAACTTTAAAAAATTACTTTTTGGGGGTTGTCTTGCTGTTGCCTCTCCTGTCCATCTGTTGTCCCTTTAATTTGCACCAAAGCAGGTGAAATTGATTCACAACCGTTTACGCTTCCTAACTGGACAGATCAATATCGCAAAAGTTTAATTGACTTGGTGTTATACTGTGTTGATTAAGTGTTCCCTTCATTTCTTTGAGCAGTGTATATAGGCTGCACCACTTTTTCTCAGAAGCAATAATACTACGTTTATGAATGGGTTCCTCAGCTCTCAGATCTCTTTATCAAGCTTCCGTGTTCCCTCATATTGAGCTCTGACCACAACACTCACAGGCTGGGGCACTCTGGGGGAATATCCTATTAAAGCACTGGTTCTTACCGCAATGATGCGATGTGGCTACTGCTCCACAGAAGAATCAGCACAAAGCAACAGTACCTTTTAGTTAAACTGTTTACTTTGCATTTTAGGGGCCTTCAGAATTAGGTGTTTATGAGCCGTGAGACTTTAATGCATACACTCTGTACTACACCCAGATGTGTCTTAAGGGCCCCTCCAGTACGCTGTTATGTGCGTACTGAGTAGACGTGCATGTTTGTCTGCTGAAAAAGAAACTGTAAAGCATGAACAAGTTAACGATAGCTAACACTAACATGGCTGCCACAAAATCTTGGCTGTCCTGCGCTTATGGACAAAACAGGCATCAAACTAAAAGCAAAATATGGCACTACTTTGCTTACAGAGCAAAATGATAAGGGTGACACCAAACAGACTTTGTGCTTACCATATTTCAAAGCATTATAGTCCATAAGAGATAACATGTCCAACTTGGACAAGCATTGAAGTGAAAGGTGTCCTGACCTTCCAAAGAAAGTTCAGCAGTGACTTCTGTCGTTCGGGGTGTTTATAGGCAGACCAGTGACCTATACTGTAATTCTCAATAAAACTAAATTCTCGTGTCTCTATCGCTGCGCAGGCTCGGAATATCTCTGCAGGCCTGCCTTCTTCAGATCGTGGGCTACAGGGGTCTTCTTGAAGAGGTGGAGAAACTGCGGAGGGAGTCTTATGACTGCGAGAACCCTGAGCACGAAGACATGCTGCTTAAGGTGAAGTGCACACTAAAACACCCACTATAACCACTACGGTTTGTAGTCTACATGTAGTCTACATGCCCAAGCACCTTCTGTCAGCTCTACAAGCACATATAGTCTGTACAGTACACCCTAAGGCCTGGCTACCCAAACCGGACGCCATGAGTCTCAAAGCCATATAATTGGGTTCTGAGTGGGTCTGGATTTATTTAATGAAATGGAATTGGAATTAAATTGGGAATAATATCCCAACCGTGGCTGGGGAATCCCAAGGGTGATGCGTGATTGGCTATCGCTTCACCCGGGGGAGGGCTGGTGTCATTCAGCAGCGTTTCTCCCACCTGACTAGCTTTAGCAGTAGAAACTCCTCTAGTGATCAGGTGCCAGTAGTCTGTCTGTGCCAGCTGCACAAAAAGGAGATATGGGGGGAAAGGTATTGTACAATATATTCAGTAATGTGCAGCCAGCATTACGGGCCTGCATCAACTGAGGATCAATACGTTGACTTTACACGTTACTCGCCTATCTGCACAATCAAAATGGTGGAGGTGCGGGTTGCTTTGCAGGGTGGCACAGAGGTTTTAACCAGACAAGAGAAACAAAGCCAAAAATAATATGCTGTCTGTTTGTTTTTTGGTGGTGCTAGGCATAACAAAAACTGCATGATTAGCGCACTATACAGCAAGACAGTGACAAAACGAACTCTTTACCGACCTACTGGCGCTACGTGATCGGCAGCAATGCGATTCAACCAAGCCGACCTTCTGAAGGGCTGCCTGTAGTATTCAGTTTTTTAGTGTCGCGTATCTATCCAGTGCTTTTTACCGGCCGTAGTTGTGGAAGACGCTACGTCCAGATGCCCCTCTGACTGGCCGCATAACCAAGCAGTGGTGTGAAATTGGTTTCCAAAGCAACGACCCCAAGACTGACTTCCGAGGCATGGGCCTACTGGGCCTGCATAACCTACTGTGAGTATGCCTATGAAGAGGGTCTGGGGGTACTTCCTGTGGAGACAGGAAGTGAGATATGTTGGTTCTGCAGGAAGAGCAGACACTTGTTGATGATGCTGATTATCTGTCTCCACCTGATTTCTGTGGGATTGTAGATATTTTGCCGAACATGACAAAGCCGCAGCCCTGCAGATGCTCCAAGACTCTCTTCAACCGAGGCACAGGTGAGGAGGACTTTTACTCATCTCTTCTCTGGCTCTTTATTAGTATTTACTTGTGTAGTGTTGGAGATCAATGGTTTATTTAGTCTAAATCGCAGCCCCAAATTATAGCCCCACCTACACATAATTAGTCAGATTTGTCAAGTAGGCCTATCTGACCAGTAAAATGCAGCCCTAGAGGGTGGTGGACTTACCTTAGATCACAGTGTTAATCTGGTCAGGCTCATAGTATCAGAGGTTTACGAGCGTGACCGGTGAGGCTAGTAGGTATTTACTCAAATTAATGACACAAATAAAGACAGCTGCAAACTATTCATATCAGAAGCATATCTGCCACTGAATGGCTGCTATTTTATGTAGTTGTATCAAGTGGACACATGCAGCATACTAGTTTTAATATAACTATAACTAAGAAGAGATTGTCACTGAGGATGTTGAATTTCGTAATGTAAATAACAATATCTAGCATAGCATCGCACATCCAGCCACGTTGCTTTTAGCATGTAGTACGTGCTGATTTAATTAATTCTTCAGATTCTACAAGTAAATGCCCTTCTGTTCTTTCTTGTATATTTCTAACCTGGTGCAAAGCTAAATACCTGATTCTCAAACTTTAATCAAGATACACAGCTGGGCCTCAAGTAGGTGCAAGGCTGGATAAATATCATTAGGTTACATACTGTAGGTTTATTTTTGGAATTTATAATGCTTCTGCCAAGATGGTCGAGGTTTCTGTCAAGATGGCCAGATTTATTTTTCTCATTTGCTCAGCCGATTCCATATCCAGGCTGACTTACTGTGTTTAGATTTTCACAACAGCCAGATCTTTTACTGTGGCAATGCAGGTTAAGTCTCCTGCTCATGGATATGAGAGCAGTGTCCCAGCTAGGATTTGAACCAGCAATCCTTCAGTTACAGGCCAGTTCCCTGACAGCATTGTTCCATAGTTGCTGTCAGAAAAAAATCAGTTCTCACAAATAGCGGGCCATTTAAAAGTGTCATTATTTCCACTTTTGAGGCAACTAAATGGCTCTATAGGGAGGGCAGACAAAATAACAAAAGGTTATTTTTCTTATAAATAAATAAATATGCATTAAACATTGTTTAAAGAACATTTAGAGGCTTATGGTATGTGGAATAAAGTACTTTCCCTGACCTGTCAGCCAGTCAGACATGTGAAATCACATCACACCCCACGCTAAAGAGTAAAATCTGATCATTTCCCAAAATAAGGTCTTATGAAGAATATGAGTAAAATGAGCTGCCTCCATTTTACAAATTTCTTTTTGTGTGTGTCTATCTGTTCATAGCATCCTCTGTTACATTTCTTGTTCATTTCTGTGTGTGAGTGTTTGGAGACGAGGAGATACATATTCAGTCTAAATGATGAGGTGCTTTGTTCTTAACATTAAGTATAAAAAAGATATTTAAAAGTCAGTCACCGAGAGTGGTTAAAATATTACACAAGGAATATGAATAAAAAAGTAATACTTGCTAAAAATGCATTAACGCGAGACTTATTGCTCCTCTATGTGTTATACTTAGTCTGCACTGTGCCATATATGTGGATGGACTGAATCACCTTCATCACTGATTCCATAATCTCTCTGTGGTCATGCTCAGATGTGTCTCCGAGGAGGAAGCCAGGTATTTCATCCTCACCTCACTCCCTCATTCTCAAATCTTATTTCATTTCATAACTTTTTATTCTACATTTCCTCTCATGTTGTCACTTTTCCTTTCAGAACCTCGCCTGATTTCACATTAATCCACCCGCATTTTAAACATATTCTTCACCTTCTCATATCCTTCCCACACTCGTGTAATAAACAATGGATGTCAGTGACAGGTGGAAAAAACAGCAGAAAGACGGGAATTCTAAAACAAAAAAAACTAGAATGGCACTCAGAGAGATGCTACACCCGTGCGGGCGTGTGCTAATCTCCACCCTGAACTTAATATGCATGGGGCTAAAACTTTGATCTTGCACTGTGAGGTCGGGCATTGAAAATTCAAGATTCATGTAATTTCCCAACTGTAAACATTTCCACAAAGTTTCATCACAATCGTAGTAAAATTGTTCGAGTTATGGATGATAGGGCCAAAAACACAGACAGACAGACACACAGACAGGAGCGAAAACAATATCCCCTCCTTGCGCTACGCATGATGGCGGTTGTTTGGTAAGCCCCGCTGAAGCACTTTCTCCTCAGTGCCATGATGCGCCCCACAGTCCGGAATCAAACCCCCATTGTGACATCACAGACTGTAGCCAGCTGACCCGTAGGGTGGAACATAATTGGCCATATCATTGCTCTGGGTTGGAAGGATTCTGCTGGCTCAGAACTCTACACTTAATTACTCAAGAACAGGGGTCTTATCCGAAAAGGGCTGATGTGGGCGCAGGTTTTTGTTTTAGCCCAGCACTACGAAAACCGATTCAACGAATTCACTAATTATGGTCTTTAGTCAGCACCACAAAAAGTAGAATCAGGGCCCTGTTTCACAAAGCAGGATTACTGAGTTAGCTGGATATTGGATAACGGCACTGAATAAAACACAGAACCCTCCCAAATCTGGAACATGGACTGAATTAAAAAGAGCTGTTCCGGGTTTTACTCGGTGCAGTTATCCAGCTAACTCAGCAATTCTGTTTGGTGAAATAACTCCCCGGGTGTCTGCACCCACAGACACTACCCTTTTCAGATAAGATTGGTCACCCCTGCTCAAGAGCAATGGCACTAGTCAGTTGGCTGCCTGCATTATGCCCACATCACCACCATCAGTAGTACAGTCCTCTGGCATAATGACAGCACAGCTCAGCTGGTGGACCCCAGTGTGAACAGAACTAGCAGCTGGCTGCACGCATATCAGAGGACTCGCCTTCTAGTCTGATTTCTCTGGAAGACTCCTAGTGGAGACTCCTGTAGCTTTGGGACCAGCCTGCCAAACACGCTTGGGCAGAAAACACAAATCTCAACGGTAAATCCCTAATTTGAACATCTCTCAGCCCTGTGATGTTCAGTGAATGAGTCTGTGCACTCATTATTATCTCCTGTGTGTGTGTGTCTGCAGCGAGATGAGCAAGGCGGAGTGGGAGAAGAAGACCTTCGACAAAGCAATAGGGTGAGTCTACAAGAGGCTGCAGCTTGGCTCCTCCCACCTGCAGCCTTCAGGTCCTGAGGCCCTATGGCCACGCCCCTCCCCTCTCCGACTCTGTAGCTAGCCCTGAAAGCTTTCCCTCTCCAGCCCTGCGCACGTGCCCCCACCTCTCTGCAACCTTGTAGACGTACCTCGGACTATTTCTGCCCTATTTTCTCTAAATAGGCGACACGCTGCTGCAGTCAAATCGATCGCCCTGCTCTATCTGAATAGCATGTGCTGCATTCTGAAAAAAGCACACCTCTCACATCTCTGAGTGGAGAGCTGGCAGCTAAAAAAAAAGATTGACACTCTTCTTCTGTGCAGGTTGTTTGCCAAAGGCATTATGGGTTCTTCAGCAGTTGGCAGAATTTGTTGTGTCCGTACAGACCAATTTACTGGTGACAGAATACAATGAATGAGCTGTGCCTTTCAGGAGTTATCAGTGGTTTTCGGCACCCCCACCCACACACACACACACGCACATACACACACTTCAGTAAACTGTATGCAACCTTATTTCAAAGCGAGTGAACGCAGACCGTAATTGACCTGTCGCCCTCGTCTCCTGTTGATTATGTGAAAATTGTGCTTACGCAGGTATTCCTTTGCCATCGTTGGCATCAACATTACAGACCTGGCGTACTCTCTGCTGGCAAGCGGAGCACTGAAGACCCACCTGTACAACGTGGCCCCTGAGATGGCCAGTCTCATGCACTTTCAGCAGACTTACAGTGAGTTTGCACAATGCTCTTGTAGAGTAGGTTTTTTTGGAATGTTTTTTTTCTTCAAAATTCTAATGTCAGTGTTCTAGCACTCTGTTGCTTTCAGTCGTGATTGTTACATCAGCATTGGAATGTTTACTTAAAAACATTGTAATCACATATTTCTGAACTTACACCTTAAAGGGTTAAAGTAAAGTAAACAGAAAGATGAATGTGCTGAACGAGGTGGTCTCAAAGAACGAGACCCTAGGCAGAAAAGTCTTTCCAGATCGTTCTGGCCCAATTTAATCCTTGTTCGTGTGGCAGTGGTAGCTCTTTTTGGACATAGAGGAGCTGTTATGAAAATAAGGGACAGTGGTAGCTTTCGTTGCTCTTGTTGATTATCTGTCTTTCCCCCCAGGTTACCTCATGCAGGAGTTCCACACGTTCTGGGTTGAGCAGGACCCCTGTGACATCATGGAGTTCAACCGCATCCGCAACAAGTTCCACAAAAGAGTCCTGAAGCAGCTGAACGATCCCAACATGGCCTTGTGCCCCCACTTTGCTGCTTCTGACATTCACCTGGTCAACCTGTAGTCACCTCTGACCTCTGACCCCTGGCCTCTTCTCGCCTGCCAGCTGTGTCACATCGCTGCCAAATTTTCATCCCTGTCCCACATACCTGTTTTCATGAAGGACACATCCTACGGTCACCTCCATACTCGCAGTCCACAGCGCCACCAGCGCCCCTGACGACCTTGCTGATTGTATGCATACGGGACACCGCTGAGACACTTGAATCCAATGGGCCAATGACATGGCATGCTCATCAATTGAGCCAATCACGCAACATAGCCACTCTTGTATATGCTCAGTCATTCAAGCTTTTCATTGTCGTCCAAGAAGATAACGTTTGTTTGCTAATGCAGTCCAAACAAAATGTGTAACAATGTTATCTAATATTTACAGTATGTATTGATCTATCTTTATATATTAGAAGGCATAGCTTGTTTATAAATAGATTTGCCAACGGGAGCTAAAATATGTGATATTAATAATGAATGTACTTGAAAAGAAAACAATGATTGTTTATGTTTTATGGGAAACGGTGTTAATGTGGCCCATAGGTTCTTTGTTCTAATTGCCAAAGCAATAATTCCAAGGCTTGTCTGGTCATTGTGGTTATCAGCGCAGGTGCAAGTACGGTTTCTCATCTTTCCTATGACACCATACGTGGACAGTGGTGATTGCATTTTGTATTTGTGACGTTACAAGGACTGCCTGTCATCACCGGCACTATTTCTTTGCGCCATACTAAGTATTTGTGCTGTGTCTTAATCACAAAACCGCTCTTTTTGCAACTGTTTTCCATGATTACAGCACAGTCACTAAGACATTTTATTATATTAGCATGTTTTTCTACCTTTAATCTTTACTTTGTGCACAAGCTTACCAAGCCCTTTGAAAATATTAATATGTTGATTGAACTGAAGTTGATCTAGCTGAGTTATTGGTGTTAACAATCAAACCATGGCTGTATAGCACACATTCAATTTCTATGTCATACATAGCACTATGTCTTAGGAAAACAATGTAGAATCCAACACTTTGCTGGAACTTATTATCACTGTGTCTGGGTGTAAAATGCTGAATGTGTGCGACATTAATGAATTCAGGCCTTTGCTTTTCGCAGTGTTGTGACACTCGTGTAAACGTCAGTCCGTTTATCAAAATATTAATCTGCTGCTTGCTTTGCTCAGACGTGTAATCTTTATGTATTACTTCTGATATCAATGATTGTGTTTTTGTATTTTTGTAAATAGTTTTATCAATATAGGCAAAATTGAATTTGGGTCTTTAGATAAACAACGTTCCTTAAATGTGCAATAACAATATTGATTATTTTAGGAGTAGTGAAAACCTGTCGTATGAACACCTTTGTAATGGCATATGCACAAGTTAGTCAACTCACAGCCTAGACATTATTGTGTATATTGGAATCTATGACACCTTGTGTGCTTTTCGTAGATGTGTGTAAATAAGACGCGCGCCGGTTGTTCATTCGCTTGTGTAATGTCCTCTTGAAACTGCGACGAGAAAGGATGCTTGTAATTTATACAACGTGTGTACTATAATAAAAGATCATACTGAAACGGTGTTCTCTCGTATTTCATAAAACTGTCTAGGACACGTCACATCATATTCTTTAAAAATGCGATCGAACAATAATAAATACCAGTAATATCTTGTATATAAAAGTGAACACATAAACATAGTAGAAACATTCATATCGTAGCAATAGTTTTTAGATCTGAATATTCGATAAACATAACTCGTTCCAATAAGGGCTCTAAATATGTAAATATTGGTTAACAAAGCAGACAAAACTAAACCTACGGAGACACTCGCAAAATAAATAGCGGGTGCAGGAATCAGCTATTTTATAAACAGGTGCATACATTTTTTCAACAGGTGCATTCATTCGACTTTTACGAAATCAACGAGGTAAGCGCAACGGTCTTGATCGGTCTCCGCCAGGAAGCCCGTGCTGCTAAGCATGACATCACATCCTCGCGTCGCGGTTTTTGTCATGCCCACGCACTGCGATTCTCCAGCTCTTCCGGTATATTCTTCAAGGCGGAGTGACTGCTGTCCGGGGTGCTGAAACTAAGTAAGTGCCGTAGTTTTCAAGACGTCAGATTGCAGTCTTTATTCATTGCTGTAGTTGCGTTTGTCCCACTGCGATTGAATGTTTAGCTTTACAGGAGTCAGTTAATTTAATTATTTTAAAGCACTAATTTTTTAAAATTTATTTTCATCAAGAAAGCAAGTCACGAACGCTGCAAAATATAAACATTATGCAGATACGACTTTACTTATTTATTTTCAAAAATAACACGAGTGCTAAAAGGTTTTGAAGTCACGCTTGATAATTTGCAACATATTGCCATTGGCGAAATTACTTTACATTTGCTTCTTCCATTAACAATCTGCACTGCAGTTGTTAGCGCATGCCAGTGTTCTGGTAGCACCTGTTTTTCCCGATATATTTTTTACATTGTGATTTGACAATATTTCATTCAATCCATTTTCTGAGGGCAGCATAACGTTGGGACTACAATTCGCTGGACTTTTCGAGGTAACTGACAAAACACTGCAATTCATCTACGAGTTGGATGTATACGTAAAGACGCTGCATGCGTTTATTATTGTTATTTCTTTTAAAGTACATTTCGGATTTCATATTCAACCATGTTTCTCCGCAGGAATGGTTGCTGTGCAAAGCACCGCGCCAGTGACACGCGGGGTCTATGTAATTCCCATCTGTCTTCTTTCTCAAGTGTTTGCCTGGACTGCCACCAGTCTTGCTTTTAAAATGAAGAGATTTGCGCAGAAACGTCTGCGTCTGTGCCAGCATGCTTTTATTTATTTATTTATTTTAAATATGCATTAGAATGCATTTCGGGAATTTTATAAAAAGGCAGCAATTCTAAACAATAATTTTGAAAATAAAAAGTTTTGGAATTTTTAATGTGACTTGATTCTTAACTCATGGATAATAATATTATTAATATTATTATTATTATTGACAGTGAATGAATTACAGGGCAGAATGCAAATAGCAAATGAAGCACTACATGTCCTGTTGCATCCTAATTAAAACCAAAAAATCTGCCAAAGATTTGCCAAAAGCCATATTTTAACCTGCAATCATAAAGTAACGCAAACATAGATACTCATTATGTGTGCCGATTTGTGAAAATACCAGGCACATGTAGCACAGGTCTTAGTCTAGCCAGAAGATCAGAGTAGAGTCGGGTCAGATGGACCTGTGTGCAGTGTAAGAAGATGAGTCAGGAGGCAGTGTAAGGTGGTGTGCGACTCTGCTGTTCTGACCGGGGTTGAACCAGAAGGCTAACCATGATTTTGTCCTTACTGTGGAGCCTCAGAGCAGTGGGGCCGACCAATAATATGTGTTATAAATCATTGTTGTCATAAAAAGAAACCTTTCAAAAAATGATTTAAAAAAAAACACTTAAATTATTACATTGTATTAAATATGTTTTACTGTTATGGTGTTTTGAAATAAATGTAACTGGCCACAGAGCCACAACACATTTAAAATACATAGCCGATGATGCAAACTCGCTCTTTATATCTGATAAATCGAGATACAAGGTTTTTGCATGACAACTACAAACTGTAATAGGTCATGTAAATGCTATTTGTACATGTGAAGTTGCTGGAGGCAATTCTGAAAAAGACACATAGCTAAGCAAACAGATAAGATTCTGTTCTACATCAGTTAATGCTTGAAATCCTGCAGTGATTCAGATGCAGTGATTCACTGAGTCACATGCATTGTGTCGAGATACAGTCAAGCCCAGTCAACACACTGCTGTTCTCCACTTTCATTGTCGCTCACAATTGCCTGGTTTGCCGCGGTATTAATATACAGTACACAGGTACTTTAGTCTTTAACAGCGATGACCCAGCTTGACCCAAGTCTGAGAGCAGTAAGAAAGGTTTGAGTTGGATCAATCAAGATGAACATTGAATGAGCAAATAAGCAAACTGCCAGCCTTATTCCCCCTCTTCACCCCACCCAACCCCACCTCGCCCTTCCCCCTCTTCACCCCACCCAACCCCACCTCGCCCTCTCAGGGGATTGTCTGTGTGATGTCACTGGTCAGCTATGATGTAAACGTGCCTGGGTCAGCTGACACGTCTGCATGCCGTAGGCGGGGACAGAGAGCCATGGAGAGGCAGCGCGAGGGAGCGTTTAACGGGCTGGCGTGTAACGGAGCCGTGGAGCGGAGGTCCACGGTGCTGGTGTCGGAGGTCCACGGTCAGCAGATTCTGGCCGTGCTGCGTGGCTTCCGGGAGAGAAACCTCCTCTTCGACTTCAGCATCCTGGTGAGAGGAGAGACCATCCCGTGCCATCGCTGTGTGCTGGCAGCCTGCAGTGACTTCTTCAGGTCAGAACACAATGAACGCAGTATACTCAGAGTCAGGGAATGAGACTGTGTCAGAATCAGCACCCTTGCATACTATTGAGTATGCTTGTTGAGTAGATAGGACGAGAAAGTCGTTAAGTAGGCAAAATTTTCTCTAAATGTTGTATACTTAAAACCCCCGTATGATATACTTCTGGAGTATTCGGGAGCCCACTTTTCAAGAAGTACGCAAACATTTTGGTTGCATAAATATAACATGCAGCTTCATTTTAAGAAACGAGGTGCAGCTTCCCTGATGTTTTTCTTGAATGACAACAGAAACAACGCGTGACATGGCCGCGCAAGGGTGGGACATCTTACGATACTTCCACAGTACAGTTGAAAAATGATATGAAAGATATTTTTTGCATACTGCACATCATGGACTAAATAGCACACATCTAACAATACATAGTAAACAGGAGACAGACGTAGTAGATAGGGCTCTGCTTCAGACACAGCCATAGACTCACAGTGGTCTGTATGTGACATCCAGCTGTTGTAGTATGCGATCTCACTTCTACACCATGGCTCTACTTTGTGCACTATATTAATACTGTATACTGTGGTTATTGTATTGAGAAGAGTTCCTTACTGGGGGCTGAGTGAATCTGTGTGAATCTGTGTGAATCTGAGTGAATCTGTGTGAATCTGAGTGAATCTGAGTGAATCTGAGTGAATCTGAGTGAATCTGAGTGAATCTGTGTGAATCTGAGTGAATCTGTGTGAATCTGAGTGAATCTGTGTGAATCTGAGTGAATCTGAGTGAATCTGAGTGAATCTGTGTGAATCTGAGTGAATCTGTGTGAATCTGAGTGAATCTGTGTGAATCTGAGTGAATCTGAGTGAATCTGAGTGAATCTGTGTGAATCTGTGTGAATCTGTGTGAATCTGTGTGAATCTGAAAAGTGTTTTTTGCTGCGGTTTGTATGACCTTCATGGTTATGAAAATGTAACATTCAGGGCCCGTTTCCCAAAAGGATCTTACTTTCATTGTTTGTTTGTTTTTCGTAATTAGTTTTTTTGTCTTTCTTCCTCTCGTTTTTATTCTTTTTTTGTACATAAAGTGTCAGTGATTTTTAATCCTTGTAATCATAAAATGAATAAAGCACAAGCACAAAACACTCTCAGATGATCGTAACTCTAAGATGCTTTTGGGAAACAAGGCCCAGTTTCAGACATGCTACCAGTTATTTTATTTGCATGTATATACAGAGCTTTATCCATGCAACTAAGTGCATACATTTTGATACTGTACATATCGGAATGAATAGCTGGGATTTGTGATGCATGTGTACTTCCCCCTTTGTAGGGCCATGTTCGAGGTGAACATGAGAGAACGTGATGATGGCAGTGTTACGATGAGCCACCTGTCTCCTAAAGCCATCCGGGCCTTCCTGGACTTCGCTTACTCGGGCGAAACAGAGATCACAGAGGACAACGTGGACATGTTCTTCCAACTGTCCTCCTTCCTGCAGGTGTCCATCCTCTCAAAGGCCTGCAGCGACTTCCTCATGGAGACCCTGGACCTGTCCAACTGCCTGCAGCTGCTGGCCATCGCCGAGGGTTATGGCTCCACACGGCTCCACCAGCGAGCCATGGAGTTCATCGTGCAGAACTTCCATGACCTTGCAAAGACCTCGGTCTTCCTGGAGATGACCGTCAACGTCCTGGAAAAGTGCCTGGAGATGGATGAGCTCAACGTCCCAGACGAGGAGGCTGCGTTGAGAGCTCTTCTGCGGTGGGCCGAGCACGATCCGGAGGGCCGGAGCCGGCTGCTTCCAGGCCTCATCCCGCTGGTCCGGCTCCACCAGCTGCCCATAGCTGTCCTGGAGGAGGTGAGCCGGTCTGAGGGCCCGCTGTCCGGCGATGGCGACTGCGCCGAGACGGTGAGGGACGCCATCACCAACCTGCGGGAGTTCAACGGGTTTTTCCTGGATGCCAGGCCCTCCACCACCGACTGCTACATCTACGTACACAAGACGGAGGAGAACGGGGAGATCCACCACACCTTCTGCTACAACATTGAAACGGACCGCTGGAAGGAGCTCCCCCAGGCCCTGGTAACAGACCCTCCCGGCTCCAGCCTGGCCGGGTTCGGGGAGAGCCTGTTCGTCACTGGCGGCTGCCGGGGCAACTGTTGCCGGGCGGTGCGGCTGCACATCGCCGAACCCTTCCACGATGCCACGGACGAGGCCTGGTGCTACTGCCCTGTGCAGGACAGCCTGACGCAGGTGCCTAAGATGAAGAAGCCCCGCACCATGCACACCTCGGTCACGGCCCTCCGCCGCATCTACGTGATCGGGGGCAAGACCAGGGGCCCCCGGAGCATCCACAGTCTGCTTGATGTGGAGTACTACGACCCCCTATCCAGGGACTGGAGGTCTGTCAGTCCCTTACCCCGGGGCATCTACTACCCAGAGGCCAGCGCGTGCAACGGCGTCATCTACACGCTGGGGTCAGAGGTCGAGATCGCCGATGTCTTCAACCCCTCCCTGGACTGCTTCTTTCAGTACGACGCCCTGGCGGACCAGTGGTGCCAGCTGGTAGCGGAGTTCGGCCAGTTCTTCCACGCCACGCTGGTCAAAGCCGTGCCGGTCAACGACGTCTTGTACCTCTGCGACCTCTCCACCTACAAGGTCTACAGCTTCTGCCCGGAGACGTGCGTGTGGAAGGGGGAGGGCTCCTTCGAGTGCGCCGGCTTCAACGCGGGAGCTATCGGTATTTCCGACAAGATCTACATCCTGGGCGGGGACTACTCTCCGGATGAGATCACGGATGAGGTGCAGGTGTATCATAGCAACCGGTCGGAGTGGGAAGAGGTGTCACCCATGCCACGGGCGCTGACTGAATTCCACTGCCAGGTGATGCGCTTCAACCGCGACAGAGACCCATGGAGATCAGACCAGTGAGACTCAATGACGGGGCCAAAGCTGTATTATATTCCTGCCACATCAACACTATGAATGCCAATGTAATGTGTCTTACTAACTAACCAGATATACTATTTTGACTCTTTAGTCCTGATTCCATATTTAAACCTTGTTACTGAATGCGAGCTGAGCTATGTTGAAGCAAACTTCCCCCAAAAAAAACAACTAACAATTAAATAGCACATGTTTTACTTGAACAATTTTATTTTATTTTGCTGTCTTACATATCAGGCTTTGAAACCTGTTCCAGTTCATGGACTTTTTGAGGAAAAAAGGCTGGCTCTCCCAATGCTGTAGAGACTGTGAGTTTGGCCTGTTGCCATGGTCACCTCCCTTGAAAATCATCTCATGACTCCTCCCACAGTGGAAACCCGTACCAGCACTGACTAGAGGCCTTCACTCACACTTCTTTCTGTTGCTATGTCAACACACCCCATACAACACTCTTAGGTACAATTTATATATAGACATTCATTTATTTACAATGTATTTATTGGATTTGTTTGCGTTATCGTTGTTTGCACTCTCTATAGATGTATCGCTCAAGATTTATTCCTTGTCGCTCAAAAACAAAAAGATCTCTAAGCACATGTGCACTGATATAAGGATACATTTGATACACTGTTGGGGTATGCAGTATGCTTTTTGCTGTATATTAATGTATTTAATGTTGCACAGCACATGGCAATAGTACCTAGCGCCTATTGTATTTAATGCCTTTTGCAGCCTCATCTATACGCTCTATAAGCTCTCAGCCTCATCTATAAGCTTTCTAATGTAAGCTTTTCTTACTGCTTGACAAAGAAACAAGAAGGACATACATTACATACCTATACATTAATGACACTGAAATGACGGAGCCTTTTCAAATACATTTTAATTGCATCCTTCATAGACTGTATCTACACATGGTTTTCTACACGCACAATATCATGTATCATTCACATGATCGCACTTGTTTTACCACCACTGCAATAAAAAACATCAAAATGAATATCCATATACCTGGGTGTGTTTATATAATAATGCATATGTATTGTACATTTGGGAGACCTACAGATTGCTTTAATATTCATAGCATGTTGGATTAAATCGATTCTTTTTTCACGCAGGGGATTTGTTTGACTGTGTTTAGAACGACTGTGTTTAGTGAATGTTCTGAAATCAATAGTTGATATTTGTTCCTCATATAATGCTCCTAGCAGCTGAAATCAGATGGTGAGATGTACCTCAACTGAGGTTCCAAAAGACTTGCACATATATACAGGGGATTATGAATACTAAAAACAATAGTTAACCCATCGCTGCCCCATACAGCTACCCTGGTTTCTGTTCATTATTCAGAATGAGCAGGAAAAACATAACTACTGCAAAAAGGTGCACATTTATAAAATTGAACCAGAGCAGATTCAAATGGAAAGTATATTCACAAAGCCATAATCTTATTGCAATTAGATAATATAATACAGACACATTCAAGACTGTGATAAATATGAGAAATGTTTTCATTAAAATAGCAGAAACCATCACAGTAGAGTGCCATGACCTCTATACCAGTCCAAAGCTTATTTGATTATATTACATTTATTATGTGTTTTTTAAATAATTTCTCCTTGTTCTTATAAGCATGTTTTTGTTATGATGAATGAACGTCATCAATACAAATGAATATTAAATTTAATGTGCAATGTTACAGAATATGGTTTATTTTACAGATTCATATTATTTTTAGGTACTAATGGAGTTTTCAAATTTAATATTTCATCTCTTATCCCTCTGCTGGTCAGCAGGGGAACTGTAAAACTGAACTTTTACAATGAAATCAGATTTGGACCAATTGCCTTTCCGTGGAATAAAAAAAAACCACGCAGATCATACTATTAAAGATGACAACGACGTTTATTTTAAAAACTGTAAACAAAATGTTTGGATTCAGAATCACATGTTTATTGTAGTTTAATGTTCTGTTGGAAATACATTCAGGACACCTATCGCATCTAAATGCAAACAGCAAGTAGCATTTTCTGCGTGTGGTTTTCCTCTGCTATGAAGTAAGAATAAAAACAAACACATTATGAATAGTTTTAGACTTGATGAAGTTAGACTTTTTCTGAAATTAACACAATCAAAGTTCCATTAGAAATTTAAAGGATTTTTTTTAACCTTAGTCTAAAAATCATTTTAAAATTTAGGGCCTGATTAACTAATACCTTTAGAATGTGCAAAATCTTTTAGCACACACAAAACCAATAACGTGACCAATGATTGGTTATTTGTTTTCCCCAATCATTGGTTGCGTTATTCGTTTTTTAGTGTGTGCTAAAAAGGTTTTGCACATGCAAAAGGTCTTAGTAAAGCCCTTAGATGACGCTCAGGATGACACAGTGTATGAGCGAGAGCGTGCTGGATCTTGACATGGTCCCCCTGTGTCAAAGCACTGACACCCGGCATGGCTTCCTCTATTGGTTTTTTTTCGGCGGGGATCCAAGTAAAAAATGTGCTCCTCCATCCCAGCGGATCCTGGGCCTCATAGCTCAGTCCTGGTAGGCCTTGACCAGGAGCCACATGAGCAGCACGGTGATTAAGACAATAATAAAGTTGAGGAAGAGCTCCTTTACGGAACGGTCCATCCTGTCTGGAAGAGCGGGGGACGGACGGGGGGAGAGGCGGGCCGATAGGGCGGGTCTACAGAGAGGTGAAGCTCCAAACACCGGCGTCACACAAAACAAAGGTAGAGAGGTCCCACTGACTCAACTACAGATTCTGTAGGGTATAAACAGGAAATAGAATCAAGGCTTAATGGGCGCGAAGGATTAAAATGAACAGAGCAGTAGTCTGGGCTGGTTGCCATGGTTAAGGTGTTGAAATATTGACCTGAATGTTCAAATTACTCTCAGTCCTTTATTTCAATATTTCTAGAAACTTTAAGATGGTTTATAGTACAGTATGTAAGTGTATAAAATGACAAGCATTGTCAGAAGAACCCTGGATCTAGCTGCTATGTAAATAAAAACATTATAGCATTCATTTGCACATTACATTACAGTTATTTGGCAGACACTTTTTTCCAAAGCGACGTACAATAAGTGCATATTGAAGGTCATTGACACAACTACAAAGCAAATCCGACAAAGCACAACTTTCTCCCAACGTAGGAGCTCTCCCTACTAATGAACATAGAATACAGTCGGCTATACATTCTTAACTATTAAAATAGCAAAAAACACAAATAGAAAATAAAAGATAAACAGGAAGTACGTACTTTATAATTGGCCCTATATAGGTAGTTAGTCAAGGTAGAGTCAGA